>QNUK01000286.1:445000-560000 GCA_013621035.1 Clarias magur | reverse complement strand
GGAACTTATATATACACATAATATATATGTATTTTATAAATTTATATATATATATATATATATATATATATATATATATATATACAGTATATACATACATACTATATATATATATATATATATATATATATATATATATATATATATATATACATTAATTACATTGGTGAGTTATGAAAGTGATCAACCTTGAGTCAGGTTTGCTTATAGGAAAGAAAAAAAAGAAAAAGAATCCTTTTCAGATTTCTTGTCCTTATCGTTATAAAGGACACAGCATATGATTTATATAACTTGTATTCATCAGCATTCCTATTGAAACTCTTTTATACTTTTTATATTCAGAATGATCAGTGCATTGCTTGGTAAATCTTGAATGAATTTCAAACGTGGAGAAATAATACTAGTACTAAATAATAGTATACTAGTACTAAATACTAAATAATACTACTAATAGATTATGTTTTCAATTTTCATACAAATATGTAAGTTAATAATAGAATTTAAAAAATATATAAAAGTCAATCAAGTTTAGTTCAATTTCAATGACATGGTACAAAGAGATATTAAAATTGAATGTTGTTATGAAGTATATATGGAGTACATGCCAAAAAGACTTATATATAGTTCTATATAAGTAAGTATTTCTAATATTGTAAAAAAAAATAATATTTGTTATATAGGTCACTAGTCATGTGCCGTTTGTAGGATTGCTTGATCATTCTTAGGGAACAAGCTAGGCATTCAAAATGGAGGATGAACACATTTCATAGGAATTTCCACAGCACGTGTGTTTAAACATGTCCCAGTCGTGGTTGTGCATTTGACCAGAACCTCATAACCACTTTTGCTCCTTTTCACGTTACTAATTTGATGCACCAGATGCACTGTGTATGTGCTAATGGTTACAAATTCTCAAATAATTTGCTATTGACCAATAGTGGGCTCTACATGTTTACGTCACTTCTGAAATTTCCTGGGAATGAAGCTTCTTGGCTAAAAAACAATCTCCCTTAATAGAGTTACTGTTACTGAGGAATTACTTAATCCAGCTTCCCTGATTTTTTGGTTGTTGAGCATGCCAGTATGTAGATATACGGTAGTTATAGTGAAACCACAGTTTGTACTCTGAAAGTGAAGTTTGTGCAGGTTTTTATCTGAGGTATTTGTGTTGGTCAGGTCAAATGACATGAGAAAAACAATTGCTCATGTGGAAGTGAAACATTTTTTATTGTTATATTCCTAGTCTGAAAAATGTGTGTCGGCACAAAGTTGTGGAAATTCATTAATTAATTGGTATTGCATAAGGATGTTGGAATGTATATCGCCATGGTGGCGTACTGGTAATCACTGTTGCCTCGCACCTTGACGGGCTGGGTTCGATTCCTTAGGTCTTTGTGCTGGAGTTTCCATAGCCTTTCCATGCTTTGTGGAGTTTCTCCCACAGTCCAAAGATCCCTTAAGAAACTGCCACAGAAACAATGGCTATATCTCCAGGGTAAATAATTATAACAATGCCCAGTTGTCCATATATTCATTAGGTGACAAATGATTACGAACTTTCTAATTAACTCCATCTATCATGTTAGAGGTTCAGGCCCCGGCACCACCAAAGCTGCCAATGTTGAGCCCTTGAGCAAGGCCCTTACCCTTATCTGCTCCAGGGGGGCACTGTCCCTGCAATCTGACCCCAGTTTCCTAACTGAGATATGTTGTTAGCCTTTTGGCTGTTTCCGTCGAGGGGTTGCCATAGCTGACCATCTGATCTGTCTATCTGTCACCTGGCACAGGTCTTACCCCGGATTCCCTTCCTGACGCAACCCTTTGATTTTATCCGGGCTTGGACCGGCACTGCTTGGTGGCTCAGTGTGTTAAGGCTCTGAGTTACTGAAGGTCTGGGGTTCAAGCCCAGGGTCTGCCAGGTTGGCCCTTGAGCAAGGCTCTTAACCATATTTTGTCCAGATGGTGCCGTATTACTAGCCCCAGCACACTGACAAAAAAGCTGAGATATGCAAGGAATAAAAAATTGCTTTAGTGCATTAACTTCATTAACAATATAAGGCATTCATACAGTAACATCAGGCTCTTATAAGGCAGTTGTGACGTCTGAGACACTGTCCCTTTAAATATCCAAATGAGTCGGAAAAGGACGCATCCTATTGGCTCCTCCACGCAGCTGTTTATGTTACCGCGAGGAGGAATTTCCCCCTGGTTACCATTGCGAAACTAAGCGTGGGCGCGGCTAGGGACGATAACCAATCCGAGCGCAGTTACGTAACCAGCGGTGGGCGTGTCGAAGGCGTTTCTATGGCAGAGGCTTGGTGACGCCCACGGAGGCATTTCCGCACAGTTCTTCTGGCTCTGCTCCGGAGGCGCGTCGGAGATTCAACCGACACAAAGGTAGCGAGAATCCGGCGGGGTTTCAGCCCTGGGCGACACCGAGCGGTGCCGGGGGTTCAGGGCGGGCTGTGTGAGCGGGGATGCGGAGGTCGGTGACGGTGAAATCGGTTAGAAATGAGAAGCTAGGTAGCTAGCATGGCAGGGTACGGGTAAACACACCACTTGTTGTTAGCCAGATGCTAAGCTAATCAGTTACTAGGCAGTTAAAGCGCTTTCTGTCTGTCTGTCTCTTTCACTCGCGCTCTCTTTCTGCCTCTCGCGCTCTTTGTCTCTCTCTCTCTCTCTCTCTCAATTTGTCTGTCCCTCTGCCTGTCTCTCTATCCTTCTGTCTCTTTCTCTCGCGGTCTCTGTCTGTCTCTGTCTCTCCATCTGCCTCTGTCTGTGTGCCTCTCTTTCTGTCCTTCTGTCTGTCCCAGGTTATTATTTCTGATTTATTGTAGGCACAAATAGATGTATAGTATTATGTGTATTATAATGTTGTCATATAAAATAACATTAGTGCTGGAATGAGGAACCATTTTGTTAGATTAAACATAAAAAAATTTATACAATAGTGAATTTATAGCTATTTTCCGCTCATGTTCCAGCCACCAGTCAGATCAATTATTTACAAGATTATTGTGTATTTCTGTCCCTAGTTTTTGAGATTTCGATACAAAATTGAAAAAATAATAATCGAACCAACTATAAAATAAATGAACTTGTGGTAGTTTGTGGTTTTACTGTGCTGACAGATAAAATAAATATTAGATTGTGTTGTCTTTAGGCAAAATGTCTAAAATGTCAAATATATATTTTTAAAAAAGTGATTTGGTGCCGTATTGTGATTTTCTGTGGCTGATAATCTATCGGGATTCTGGCTCCAAAATGTCTGTTTTTAAATATTTTTTTTTACATATTATATTACAATATGTTTGCGTTTTGATAAATGTAAAATGGTTCAGTTTCTCTAAAGTCCTTCATGTGGCGCTCTTTTACGTGGTCACGTATATTGACGGGCCACACAGCGACCCCTGGTTATCATGATATCATCACATTGCATCATATCCGATCAGGTCGTCCCAAGTGATTCCCATCCCTAGTCTTAAGGGAAGTCATGATGGGGTCGTAAAAACGTTGAAATGAAGTCAGGATCGAGTTTTAAAGCAAGTGAAGCTACGTTAAGATCGAGGCTGATGAGGAGTTGATGGGGATTTGGAAAGGTTGTGTACACTGTAAAAAAAAATTTAAAGAAAGGAAGAAAAGTGTTTCATGGTTTTCTTAAAGGTGATGGGACTAGAAAAGACGATTTAAACTGAAAGGAAGATGATTGAGATCAAGACCAAGAAGAAGATTGGGGCTTAAGTACATTCGATCCAAGTCAAGAATGAGTCTTAAGTGCACTGAAGCCAGGTCATGATCAAGACAAAGACAGGTTAAGTCTTGTGGACACTGAGGCTAAGTTTAAACCCAAGTCATGTTTTAGTCTTAAGGCAGTGGAATCCAAGTCTTGAGGATGTTGAAGTCATGTCGAGGTAGTTGAAGGAAAGTCAAGTTAAAGTAAGACTGAGTCACTGAATCCAGGTCAAGATTGAGTGCTAAAGTCGAGTAAAGATCGATTAAAGTTGTTTGCTTTTTCTTTCCTCTAAAGGTTGTCATGGATTGAACCAATGATTAAGTTAAATGTCATGTTTCCCTTTGTTTCCCCCGAACAACATTTTTTAAAAACGTCTCAATTGAAACCAGGAACAGATACATCGAGACAGTTCTCAAGTACAAAAGGTAATAGATCAGAGAAAGAAGTCGATACAGAAAACGTCTTTAGGAGACGTGGGTGAGATTTGAGGGGTTCCCTTGGGGTTTCCGACTAAAAAACGTAATGGAGGAGGTTTATTAATAGAGTTACGAAGGCTGTCTAGTGCACTTCCTTAAGAAGTAGGGAGCAGGGATTAGGGAGCCAGAGCGGTTTTGAACGACCGATCGATTCTCGGTTGTACGAAAAAAAGAGATCGTATCCTGATTACAAACAAACAAACTGGCATAAAATAAATCTACAGCTAAGTTCAGTATTGTTTTTTTTTTAATTATTATTTATTTTTATTTCATGTAGAAAAGTGAATCTATTATTACATTGTAAAAAAGGGAAGAAAAAATACGTTCGTAATAATTATTATACAGTAATATTAAAGTAATGTTTGTGAACAACTTGAACTTCAAATCATCCAATCAGGGTTTATAATATAATAAAAAATATTACAAAAATGTTTACTTAAAAAAAAAATCTACAGCTAAGTTCATTATTGTATGTTGTTTTAGTTTAATGTATATTAGTATCCATCATATATTTGAATTTCTAGTATATTATATAATATTAAAGAATAGTTGGTGAAAACAACTTGAACATCAAACCTTCCAATCAGGGTTTAAAATGATCTAATTTCAATATATAATAATATATATATTATTTTCTTTTTCATTTTCTTTATATATGCTGTGTGTATATAAATATATAATGTATATATTTATATGTATGTATATGTATGTATGCATGTATATATAGACAAGAAAACAAAAAGAAAAACATTTTTAAAAAGTAAAAAATTTATTGTTTAACCCTAAACTAGTACTACTAAAAAAACAAATTTTATATATGATGTATTTTGCTTAATTCAAGAAATGTTGTCGATTTATATTTCTTTTTTTTTTTCAATGACACTTTTATTTAGTGAAAGAGTTCAAAATTAGAATTCAAAGTTAAAATTAAAATCCATGTATTTATTTTGTTACTTTGTTTTACAGTTCTGTCAGTTTTTTTTTTCCATTTAGTTCAAATTCATTAAGAAATTAACCAAAATATATCATGATACTGTATATCAGAAAGATATACTGTAGTAATTTGTTACAGATTTAAAGACTAATTTATTCTTAAAAAAAACAACCGGTGGAGAAAGTAGAAAGGTAGAAAAATAAGTTGTTTCTTCTTGCTTGTTGTTGTTGAATAAATCCTTTGCACTGGGAGTTTTTGAGTAAAGTACGATGCTCAGGATAATGTCCGGTCTGTGGAAAGTTAGACTGTAAGGTTTATGATTAAGACGTTTAACTTTATATACTACATAAAGGCGAATTTAAAGCTCCAGTCTGCTCCTGAAACGATAAAAAAGACAGAGTCACTGTGGAGTTCTCTAATCTGATTGGTCAGATGTTGATACGTTTCTTGGAAAATGTTTCTTGTAAATCCTTCGAGAGCAGCCTGTGAGGAAACTGCTCATATATGTTCAGTAAGTAGGAACAGGAACTCGATTTTAAGGACTTTCCGAATAATTTAATGTAACTATAAATGGATAAAAAGTGCTGCGTGGAAACCGTCATCGCGGACGAGTTGCTCTGGCGTTAGAGGAACGATGTGATGTTAGATGTGATCAGGGACGTGCTGTGATTGGAGGACGATCCGATTGATGGTGGAGACTGTAGCTCTTTGTCTAGTTGATCGTTTCTCTATTACAGCACAACCCCAAGTGGAGCGATAGTCGATTGCTGCCCCACGGTTCCAAGCTCCAGTTTATGTCCATATGGAGAGAAGTTCGGGGTGTTCATACTGGTCTCCTTCAGGTCCTCTGGTTTCCTCCAGCTTCCAGGTCGATTGATTGGCTAAGGTTAATTGCCCCCTGGGTGTAACAGCGTGTCATCGTGGTGCCTTGCGATGGAGTGACGTCTCATCCGGGGGAATTTTCCTCATCCTCATTGCCTCTCACACTTCTCCGGAAGGTTCCAGTAAAAGAACAACCCATATCACAACAGCAAAAAAAAAAAAACTCCTTGTGATTTCCACGCTGACGCATCTGAACATCGCACATATTTTTACCATAAACCTGTAAAAAAAAAAAAAAAGTGCTCCTACTTTTGACCAATCAGACCCCAGAATCGGAAAAAGGGATTAAATCGGATATTTGTATCGTAACGCGACGAGGCTTATCACACTCTGATGCGAGCGCTGGGTGTGTTCGGGCACGTCCCTTTAGTCTCTGATTGACTAATCCCAGGTTTTTATCATTATTACTGGAAAGGAAAGTGAAACAGCAGCGTTCTTTGTGTAAAGGTGCTAACCCGCAGAGCGTAATCCGATACGCAGCTACATTAACAAATGTGTGTGTAGTGATGCCAGATGTGTAGAGAATCCCCCGCGTGTAAGGAGAAGATAATAGATGGTGAGATCTGATTATTTACACGATATTTTGTTTATCCTGTTCAGACTGGTTTCAGAAGTATCCAGAAGCTTCCGTCTGGATGCCAGATGCAATTTCGCTGCATGCACTTTGCACACAACGACAATAAAGTTTCAATCTAATCTAAGCGAAACGGAAAGAACTGAAATGTTTTCTGCACTACGAGTGCCTTCGATATCGAAGCCTCCTTTATCGGCGTATCGTTCCTGCCGCAGTCACATGACCAAGCTCACCAACGTGGGGGGGGGATTTTTTTGGATTCGCCCTGGCTCGACACGGTGGACTGGTCCGGTCTGGTTTCTGGTTGACTAATCCCCCAGAGTTCACCCGCTTACTGGAAAGGAAAGTGAAAGAGTTTCTCTCTGAGAGGCTTTAAATGGCCAAGGCTGCTGACGAGGGGCTTCAGTCGACTAACTCCGAGTTTAACAGAATGATGATGTAGCGTGACTTGTGTTAGTGGGTGTTATATTGTGAGTATCACCGCTGAGACTTTTTATTTTATATTTATTTTTGTTAATTCATAATTCTCTCTATTCTAGTAGCTATCTATCTATGACTAACATTTATTTTAATTATTTATTTGTTAGTCTGGTAAAAGAAGAGGGAGATGGAGATAATAATCTCAACCAACATTTCCTTAAATTTGTTTGTCAGTTTGTTTGTTCATAGTGTAAGTAAAAAGGTCAAGTTAAGAAAAATAATAACATAAGAGCTAAATTCTGAGAGAGATTTAATTACGAATTAATTAATAAAAAAAAAATATATATTAATTTATAATTTTTGGATTATTGGTCAGTAGAAATGGGAGAACATTTTTGACAAATTAATTCAGTATTCTGAATTTTTTGTGTGGAAATTCAACTCAATAAATTATTATATTTTTTAAAAATGTATTTAAATGTATTATTTCTTTATATATATAATAAAAAATGTAAAGTTGCCGTATCTGTACATTCGAATATATTTGCGGAAAAAAAAATTTGAGCTAGAACACATCAAGATGTGTTTATTTGTTTTGTTGTTGGAATTGTTATTTGTTTGTTTGTGCACGAATCATCTAAAAACTACTCCAGAACGAATTTTAATGGGGTTTTCACAGTTCTATTTGTCCAAACCTGCTGTAACATACAGGCTTTGTTTCATCTCAATCGGCTCACGGGAAGAGAAGGTATGCTAATTTGAAATTTGATTGGAAAACGCCCTTATATCATTTAAAAAAATCGAACTTGGGGAAAAAAATATAATTAGTTCATGTTAAAATCCAAACAGATGACGCTGCACATTTTTAAATATGCGCTTGTGTGTGTGTGTGTGTGTGTGTGTGTGTGTGTGCAATTGAAATCTTGAACCAATAAACGTGATCTCACAACTTCATAGCGCGTGAAAATTTTGTTCATTCCAAATGTCAATAGGTGGCGCTGTACTTTTTTTTGTTGTTGTTATGAGTGTGTAATTAAATTCCACGCAAACAAAGGCACATCTAGTTTTAACAGATATTTGTTTGTATTTGAGGTTTTAAAATGTTGCAGTTTCTTTATAATCCTTTAAACGCTAAACGCACTTATTTCACTTATTAGCAGGCAGCGCAGCATTCTGTGTGGAATTATTTGCAAATTTTGTTTAGGATTGCAACAAAATCTAAATTGGGACAATTCTATAATCATAATCGCAGCACAAATCGAATTGTCGAACAAAAACAAAATGTTTTTATATATATATTTTATACATATGTCAATTAGGTTTAGGGGGCAGTTACTTTTTCACACACAGCCAGGCAGATTTAGACTGAAATAGTCACCAATGCCCATAATGCTTTAAATAAATAAGCTAGTTTTATTCAGACGGTCACTTATAAAAATTAATAAAATAATCGGCAGCAATCTTTACTCCTGTGCTCTTGTGGTCAACGTACATGAACGCAAAACAACAGAAGAAGCTAATTTAACACCTCATTTGGTAGCGTTTTCATTCAAATCCATTAATCATGTCAAGTATTTCCTGTTTATTTGTTTGTTTGTTTTTTACTTTTGAAACGCACCTCATGCTTTTCAAGCTAACCTGTGCGATGTAGCTTAGCAGGCTAACTAGCTAGCCAAACTTACTTGGCTAATGCTAACTCTAAGGATTCGTAATGCAATGTGAACTTTCCCATGCATGCACGACCATAAAACGATCCCGTCCCCCATCCGTATCGCGCTTCCTGATTCCTTATATGGGAACAATTCCGATATCCAGACGAAAATGATAGATAGATGCTAACGTCTATCTGTCTCCGGGTCTCTCTCTATGACTGACGTGCCTAATTTCTCCTCCTTTGATCAGAAGTTTAAATATCATCAGCATAGCATCAGCTCTCTTTCCTGACAGTGAGCAGAGATCTTCTCGTATCGAGGTGCGGCGGATACACCGAGCGATAATCCGTCTTCGTTTAATGCGTCTTAAAACTTAAACAACTTGGTCGCATGTCTTAAACCTTAACGTTAACCAAGAACCTTTGATGACTGAGGGGGGAAAAAAAAGTCTAGTCTTTTAGTCTTTTCTCTCTCCCTGCTCGTCCTCAGGTCATCAAAGTCCAGCGATACAGATTCAGTCATCGTTGTAAGTTAATGACCTGCAAAGTGAAGCATGGATAACTTGCGCGTCTTGTACATGGGTTTAAAATTTTGGCTCTAAATAAAACTTTCACGCTGTTTTTAGAAAACAAAAGCTCTCAAGGATTGACTTTTTAAAAAAAACATCTGGATCCATGTAACCACCACGCCCGTACCCCATCTCCTCCTCCCCCTCCCTTTCTGTCTGTAACTCTTCTTTTTTTAGCTCCTTTTTTTTTTATTATTATTGTTCTGGAGAAACAAACACACCCTTTGGCGCGAGCACTTTTATCTAAACTCCATCTCTTTCACTGCCCTCATCGTGTTTTTATAACACTATCAGCATTCAAATTGGCCCCGGACGAAAATAACCCCGGAGAAATCCCCAGCCCCGGCTTATTCAAATAACTCTTTTTTTTTTTTTTTTGAATTGTAAATGGACAGATGCTGAGTCGCTGCATGTAGGTTAGATTTACTGTAACAGACATTTCTAAATTGCCCTGTCATGTTGTTGTTTCTCTCTCTCTCTCTCTGTGTGCCTGTTTAGGAGAGAGCATGCGATCTGATTGAGTAGACGGGTATGGATGGTAAAGGCCCGTATCGGATCTACGACCCCGGCGGGAGCGAGGCTCAATCCAAAGAGGAGGCCAGCAGCTACAGACAGCTCCTGGAGGAGAACACGGTCCTGAGAGAGCGCATGAAAGGCCTCAAGAGCCTCGGTCAGTCACGTTCTCTAGAAAAACCTATCGCTCTTTCATAGAGGTCAGGGCGAAATGAAAGTGACGGAAGGTCATTTCCCAATCCCGATTCTTCAGAATGCGGTGGTGTATTTTCTGTAGCGCGATTAAAAAAAAGAAAGAAAAAAGAAACGTACCGATGTCGATATGATGGTGAGACGTTTATTCAGCATATGCAAGGAGTCTCCAGTGTCAGTGAATCTGGGCAAAGGCTGGAGAATGAATCAAGAACAACAGATTTGTCTCACACAGCATTAAATGGGGGAAAAAAAAATTGGGTAATATTTAAAAGCACAGCCAAAAAATGTGTACACACTTCAGGAAAAAGAAAAATAGTCTGATGTATTTTATATTAATGTAATATTCATTATATTATCATATAGCAATAATTATCTATTGCTATATACACCCCCCCCACACACACACACACACACTTTCTGCCCCTCATTTCTATAATCGCTGACCGCTGGCGTGTCGGGTCAGGCTGCACGTGAGCAGATTTACCCAGATCAGTCATACAGGGAAATGTGGAGAGTCCCTTCTGACTGCTCACTGCTGAGCCATCTCCATTATCTACTGTGTAATCATCTCCGTGTGATGCATTAACCTGATAACGCTGTGTTTTATGCACGTGTAGGAGCTAGCTCATGACCAGGCGAACGCTACGGTAAAGCTGGCTTATTCCCTATGTTTTGCGTATGTACAGTATGTGTGTGTGTATGAATATAAATAAAAGAGACTGCTGATCGCAAGGTTCAAACCCCTGCACCACCAAGGTAAGGTCCTTAACCCTCAACTGCTCAGGTGTCAAATGTAAGTGGCTAAGCGCGTCTGCCTGAAAAACCTGAAAACACAGCGATACATTCCGATAAAATCAGGATTGAGAAACGACCAGCTCTGTGGTATTACAACAAGCATTCTTCTTTATATACTGTTTTATAGAGGATGTTCCCAAGACTTTTACACAGTACTGTAAATAAAACAGCTGTTAGGTTTTACTGAGCATGCTGGAGAATATGAGTTCTTTTGGTAACGTCGCCACACTCGCTTCTTTCTATTTTCATGCAAAACCCAGGAGTTTATTTATATATATATACAGTATGTATGTATGAAAAAAATCGATTCATGAAAGAATGAAGTTTCTTTGCGTTGTGATTGACGTTTTGACCCCAAATGTTGATTTAAAATAATAGAGATGATACGGTCGATCATGCAGGTTATTCGGCTGGTTTTCAGTCCGATTGGTCCTGACCGGTTTACCGAGCTGCGCGACAGAAATGCATTTTTATTTTTTATTCAAATCCTCCGATCTGCCACCGCTTTTTTAACATTGTTCGTATTATTATATTCTGTTCAGTTCTAGTCTGTTCTGTTTAGCCTTGTTTTAGCTCGTTCTGTTTGATACTAATTTATATTCCGTTCGATTCGATTCTGTTCCGTCTTATATGATTCTGTTTTACTTTCTTCTATTCTGTCCTATTTGATTCGACTCGGTTCTGTTCAACCTAATTAGATTCTGTTTTGTTGTTCGATTTGATTCAGTTTTGCTCAGTCACATTCTGTTCGATTTTATTCTGATAATCATATACTAATTAATTTTTTGCTATCCCATTTTGTTCAGTTAGTTATTTTGATTAGTTTCTAATAAATCTGTCTTTTAATTATTTGTTCCATTCAGTTGTATTCAGTTTTACTCCAATCTCTTCAGCTTTATTTTATTCCATTCCTCCTTGTTCTGTCACTTTCTGTTAGTTTTTTTCATTTCATTTGTTTGTTTTCACGTGTGCATGTATGCGTGTGTATGCACACCTTTAGGCATCTGTGTGTGCGTGTGTTCAGAATGTAACTGAACAGGTTTCATTGTTGTCGTGTCAGAGCGCAATGCCGTGCCCCGGTTGCTGGCAAGCACAAACACAGCCGGTAGTTGTTGTTGTACGTCGCGGCATGTGCAAGCGCTTGAGTTGAGGTCACACTTCACACACTGCCCGTGTGTTTTTGTTGGTTCGGCCCACAGGAGATCTGCTGGAAGAGTCCCAGTCTGAAGCGCTGAAGCTCCGCAAGCGAGTAGAGGAGCTGGTGAGAGACAACGAAGCGCTGAAGTCGTCCACCTCCAGCTTCGCCAGCGCCTGCGTCGGCACCCCGGTCCACACCGACACGCAAGGTAAGAGTCTGGAGGTTCTAGTAGACGCTAACTCCAGTAGCTTATCTTTGTATCTGGGCCGAGCTAAATAGAAAAAGCATCTCATCAGATAAAAAAAAATAAAAAAATAAAAAAACTTGGACATTGAAATTGACTCACGACAGTTCTATGGTCAGGTCAGTCTATGTAGGCGACTTTATCATGTGCTCATAATCTTACAAAAAAAAACTCCAATCTGATGTGAGAAATAAACTCCCTTCTGGAATGTTTCTTTAGTGTCTATTAGTCTCTGTTGAAATCTACGCAAATCAACACTTATAGTTTTAGTTTCATTACAGATATGGCTTGAATAAATAATTAACTATGGAACAAAAGTGAGGAAAATGTTAGATTGATTTGATTCTGTTTCCCTTTGATGTTTTATTCAGTTCTGTTTTGATTAAGTTCTGTTTTCCTTTGATCTTGTTTAATTCCGTTCTATTTTGATTCGATTCTGTTTCCCTTTGATGTTTGGTTCAGTTCATGTTTAGATTCGGTTCTATTTCCCTTTGATCTTGTTTGAATCAGTTCTATTTTGATTTGGTTCTCTTTCCCTTAGATGGTGTTTGATTCAGTTCATGTATTGATTCGGTTCTATTCCCCTTTTATGATGTTTGAATCAGTTCTGTTTAGATTCGGTTCTATTTCCCTTTGATCTTGTTTTATCCATCTGCTTTCTTTTATTCAGTTTTCCTTTTCTTTTTTTGATCCAGTGCTTGTGATTTGATATGATCATGTGCGTTCATTCTCTCTCTTGTTAATATTACAACTTGCCGGTTCACCTTTTGACCAGTTTTAAGTTTCTACCTGTGTATCCAATCATCATGTAGATAGAAACAGTATATTCAGAACAGTTTTTTTTTTTTTTTAATAACCTTTATTATCTTTAGTATTCTTCTTCTCTGTGCATATATTTTAAGGCTGCGTAATTATTGCAAACACAGTAATAATGATCGTCATCATGGTGAAGATTATTTAACACGGTTCCTCATTGTGTTTGTAAACGTCCTGCGTTTCATTAAACTTCAAATCCTTAGTTGGATTTGATTAACAGGGTTTTACGTTTACATTTTACTTTGCTGTCATGATCTTTTAGGTCATGGGAAGCTCCTGAGCCACCAGGCGTCGGTTCGATCCGATCCCCGCGAGTGCCTGACCGGCAGACCCGTGCAGACGGAAGTCACTGTGAGTACTCGACGTGCAGACGCACTTCCACGGAACACGAAGCTCTTCCTCCGAGCACTATCACATCCATCGTGTACACCTCATTATGCAAATCTAGAGCTTTTGCGCGTGTGTGAACCTTGTGCGTTCTTGTGCCTCGCAGGAGACCTCGTCTCACTTCGAGCTGGTGAACACCGAGGACAAGACCATGGCGGAGACGCAAACGGTGAGCTCGGTGTGGAAATTGCGGGCTGTTCGGAACTACACACGTGTCGCCGAGCTTTCCCATGCCCCGTTCCCAAAACCGCGAGTGTGTGTGTGTTTTAAACAACGTTTTTTTTTTTTTTTCTAACTCAGCAGCAGTGACTCAGTGGTTTGTGTGCGATTCGAGTCAGCTGTGACTCAGGGGGGTGAGGGGGAAACTCCAGATCTTACTCGAGGCATCGACAGGCCGATGACTCGCCACTCGCAGTCTGAGGAATTTCTCTTTCTGAGACACGTGAGAGGGAAAACGAGCGTTCATTCGTTCTCTCTGTCTTTCTTCCTCTCGTGAGAAGATCAGCGGAGGAAAACACTTAGTTCCGAAGGATTTTCTGAGGTAACAAGGAGCGAGAGAGACCCGAGCGAGGACGCCCGCCGGTACACATCTGTAAGCGGTGTGTACGCGTTTACCGTAAAAAGCCGGGGGTTGGAACGTCTCGTCGAGTGCGTTTTTGCTTTCGCTTTTTACGAGAAGCTCTACCACAGAGAGCAAACTGAGGAACTGGGATTGTGGACGCGGCGGTTAGAGCGAGCGCGCTCAGGCTGGGAACGCAGGAAACATCAGCAGCGTACTCGGGGCTATAGACTATAGATCAACTTCAACTCGTTTTATGGTAGACAGAAGATTTAGAAGAGTGTTTGTGTGTGCTTTTGTTCGTGTGTGTGTGTTCTAGGAATTTTTTTTGTCTATCTGTTTGGATTTAGTCTGAATGTCTTCATGCATGTACGCTTGGATTGTGTACGTCTGCACATTTTTGTGCGTGGTGTTCATGGATTTTGTTTGTCTTTGCGTGTGTGTGTGTGTGTGTGTGTGTGTGTGTGGGTATGCACGGTGGTGTTTGTGTTTGTGGTTCTGTTATTGTGTCTGTGTACATTATTGTGTGTGTGTGTGTGTGTGTGTGTGTGTACAGGAGAACACGGAGCTGACCAATCAGCTGCAGAGGCTGGAGAGCTCGTTCAGTGTGTTCGCGCAGTGCGAGTCCAACCCCAACCAGCTGCTGGCTCACCTGGGCCGCATGGCCGTCGAGTTCCACACCTTGTCCTCCAAAGTGCAGAAGAACGAGCAGAGAACCTCGCTGCTGCAGGTCCACACACTCCCTCTCTCACAAACACACACACACACACACACACACACACACACATATACATTATACACTAGGCATGAAGATGAAGCTGTTAGATGATGGGAGTGTGTGATGCGCGGTTGCTGTGCCGGGTTTCAGACGCTGTGTGAGCAGCTGAGGCAGGAAAACAACGAGCTGCGCAAAAAAATGGAGGAGGACCTTCAGTACCGCAATCGCGACCTGGAACAGCTGAGGTGAGCGAGTGCCGGATCACCTGTTTTCACTTACGCTCACCGCACCACATTCGTCCCATTATTTATTTAACAGTTACATATCACAGTTTAAATCGCAATATTTTATTTTAAAAAATAAGCTGCTCGATTCCGATTGGCCGGTGATCGGCGAGTAATCTGCTAATTTGATAACAGCGTCTCTGAGACCAGTCAACGCAGAGTCACTCTAACGCAATAAACGTTAATCTGATAACAGGAGGTTTTTTTTTTTCCTCTCTCTCTTTCATTTTCTTTTTTACTCATCACCTATGGGAACAAACTCGTCTCCATTCACAGTTACATTAAATAAGTGCAATATTTAAATGGTAATGTAGTGTGAAGGTAATAAATCACTTGATGACGCACTGTTATATTAAACGAATCGACTTCATAGGAAACAACCAGGAAGCTGTTTCGTGTCATCTGGCATTATGGAGGTTTTTTTTTTTTTGGATGGAAGAGTTTTGCTCATTACCTGTGTGTCATGTGCGGAACATGAGGTTTTTCCCCGCTGCATGTAGCATGGAGTGTGATAAGCGGCATGTGTGTGTGTCCTGTTACGTGTGGAAGTCTCGGGTCTTTCCAGCTCAGGGTCGTCCTCCTGAGTCAGTGTTTTCCCAGAGATTGTTTTACTGTAAACAGAGGGAAAAAAATAACAAGTGTACCTGTACGGTACTCGATACAGTACGCCACAATTCTGGAAACTGATTTGCTGGAAGTTGTTGATTTTGTTTACCGTAAGCACACTCGTTATACTACATTTTACGTTTAGAGGATGCAGTACAGAATCGAAACTTTTTTAATATAATAAATAATTATTACATTTAATCACTAATGCATCTAATAACAGAGCTTTTTTTTAAAGAAACAAACAATGTTTTATATAAATAGATGTTTATTTAACATTTAAAAGAAAAGAGCCTTCAGTGTCAGAGCTTTTTTTTTAAACAAACAAACACAAAATAAATAACCTCGACACGTTGAACAGAAAGCGCGTGACGTGTCTTTTGTTCAAATAATAAAAACATGATCACAGCCAGACTGGTAGCGTCTGCTAAATAAACACTTAAATGTTGATTCTATTTTAAGATAATCAGCTTCAGAATAATAGAATAATGAGATAATCGAGGCGTCCGCGCGTTCTTTTTTTTTTTTTTGTTGTTGTTGGTTGTTTGTTTTCCTCCGCCCGTCGCGTTTTATTCCGTACTTTATTTAGACGGAACGTGACGTCTTTGAAACGTTTCCGGTGTCGATTCCCGCGCTGCCTCGTTCTTCATTAAGTATTATTTCACACCTCCGTCAACCAGGAATTCCGTCCTCGCGGCTCGTCTGCCACGCCGTCATCGCGTTTGTTTGAAGCGTGTATTTTTAGACCACAGCGTCAGGACGAGCCGTCACGCGCAAAGTCATGAAAGATAAAACGCGCGGGAATGTCGCGCGCCTGACGGTCGCGTTAAACGCGCACAGAGGATTCCAGGGTTGTGTTCACGCCCTCGTAAAGGAACACATGGTTGTTATATTCTATTAAACATGATGTGCGCGCGCGCGCGTGTGTGTGTGTGAGCAGGCAGGAGAACCTGAAGCTGCGCGAGCAGGTGAGCGGACGCACAGAGGCGGCACAGAGTGACTCAGCCGAGGTCAAAGACGAGGTGGCAAAAGAGGAAGCTACAAAAGTCAAGCTGGAGGCGGCCATGACTCAGCAGCAGGTACACACACACACACACACACACTCTCACTCACTCAGCTCAGGTGACTTTACCTCAGAAACACTCCGGTCAGGCATCTGGGAATTCTCCACCCGTGTACCCTCTGCTCATTTCCTCCCTCCTCATCCAAATTAGCAGAAAGATTACGGTCATGTCGTCCTCTTGTGTTCGCTTCACTTTGTTCAAAGTGTGTGAGTGTGTATGTGTGTGAGAATGTGGTTCGTGTGTGTAAGCTGAGAACCGTGGAGATGAGTCAGCGATACCTCTTTTGAAAAGTTTAAGCACGGCTTTTAAATCGCCAAAGACACTCGTCATTTAGCTTTTGTGGGTCAATTTAATAGGAACACCTTCTGATGCGAACACACGGCCGAGACCGTGAGAGTGATTCATCATTCGGATGAAGGTCACTCCCAGTACGGATCAGGATGGGGTCAAGCGGACGTCTGGGAGCGGTTTGCGTATTTTGGGATTCCTGGGATTTTTTTTTTGTTTGTTTGTTTGTTTGTGTTTATTTGTTAACTTTGGGTAATTTCATTAAAGGGGACCTTTTATGCGAAGTTCACTTTAGTTCGGGCTCCACGAGCACAAAAAACATTTGTCAGGGGAAGAAAAGAATATTCAAAAAAATATATATATGTTCATTGTTTCCATTTTTGTATCAGCCCGGCTCAAACAAGGATGACTTGATTTAGTGGTAAAAAAAAAAAAAAAAAAGTTTTCTACTTTTATACTAAAAGCTCCTCCCCCAGGTCAGCTCCGCCATCCTCTCTTCAACACCTTATGAAAATGTCTTCAACACACACACACACATACATACACAACACACACATCTCTATAAGAAAATGCATTTTCTATGGTGTCGCACTATCAAAAACCAGACGCGGTAAAATTCACAGATTCGCCGTTTTCTCTAAACTCTCTGAGCCAGTTAGTCTCAGACACACTCATTACACACACTTACACTGTGAACACTAATCAGTCTTGAAAATGTCATCGTCAGAAGACGTATGCACCCGCACACTCTCTATAAAGTTGAGTTTTGAGCCGTTCCTGAGGCGGTAAAACGTCACCGTTTCTTCATGATCCTCCAGGTGGCGCACTCTAAACTATTCTGAACTATTTTCATGCCGCGTGTCAGGAGAAGTGAATTATTTACCAAGTTTGTTTAGAAATAACAACTCTGGCGGATGACGGCGATACGCGCTGCTTGGTAACAATGTATCTTTGTGTTTAATTGAATTTGAAGTTAAATGTTAAATTCCTGTATTTGGAGTCAGTTTGTATCGTTTAAATGCTGCGCTACGGTTTTCAAGTGAGAAAGCGAATGATGTGTGGAACGGGACAGTTGTGTCTCTAAGGTATAAAACTTAAAAACAACAAAAATAAAAATCAGGCAGCGAGAACTCGGGGCCTGAGCTGTGTTTCAGCTGGAATGTTAGCACACATTGGGGTCTGTAAGACTAATATTAACTTTTAGTGTGTGTGTGTGTGTGTGTGTGTGTGTGTGTGTGTGTGTGTGTGTGTGTGTGTGTTCAGTCGAGTAAAGCTGCAGAGAAGACTCCATCCAAGACTCTGGACCCGGAGGTGTACGAGAAGAAGATCAGGCTTCTAGAAAAGCAAAGGAGAGATGTAAGTGTTGTTGAGTTTTTTTTCTCTCCTTTTACTTTGATTGTAGTGTGTGTGTGTGTGTGTGTGTGTGTGAGATATGATGTGATGTGATGTGTCTTTTCCAGGTGCTGGAGGTGAACAAACAATGGGACATTCAGTGGAACTCGATGAAGGCGCAGTACGAGCAGAAGGTATTACCAGCTAAACTTACCGTCTCTATATATAACTGATAAAATTCCACCTGATTAAGTAAGCTTTTTTTTTTTTGCCATTTTGCTTTTTTTTTTTTCGGGAAATGAGGCATGATTCATTTTTACTGCGAATGGAGTGTTGCTCAATCGCGAAAAAACTCGACCCGGGTTGCGGCCTGCGTGACGTCTGAGCCGGCACAGGAATGGGTGCACGGCGGCGCTGGCGGCTCTGCAGCCTCGCCGTCTGCGCTCGCACCCGCCGCTCTAGTGGAAATACAGGCTGGCGGAAAAGCCGAACGAAGGCCTCCAGCGGTGCGTCTCGCAGACCGCAGCACCCCTCCCGCAGAAATCCCCTCACCGAGGTGTCCTGCACCCTGCATCTCTCTCTTTAGCTCTCTCTCTCTTGCGCGCGCACTCTCCGCCCACACATCCTCTGTTGTCAGTGATAGCGACGGAAGGAAACCACGTGACCTGTTATTACCTACAGCTCTCAGACTATTGTCACCGCGCTCAGAGTGAACACGTTGTTCTCGGCCGTGTCGCAATATCACCTCAGAAAAATGTCCATAATCTTCAGCGTTTAATGATGATATAGAAAAAGAAACGATAAATCACGCTCCACTACCCCCATCTCGCTGATTATTTTCCTATAATGGCGTGTCTACAAAGTGTTACATTCCTTCCAGATGTCCTGAATGTACATGAAGTGTCCGAACTTCACATAGTGGAAGTGGGAAAAGTTAGTTATGTCAAAAGTTGGATGCAGTGAAGTTTAGAGAAGAGTGTATATATGTAATTCTGTGTTTGTGTCTGTGTGTGTCTGTGTGTGTAGATTACAGATCTGCGGCAGCGGTTGGCTGACTCTCAGAAAGCCGTCCAGGAGCTCGAGGCGGAGCGAGAACAGAGGCAGAGGGATTACGACAAGAAGCTGCTCCTCGCCAAATCCAAGATAGATAATGTACAGGTACGACCTCCTGTGTGGGTGTGTATGGGTGGGTGGCGGGGGCGTATATGGGTGGGTGGCGTATATGGGTGGGTGGCGTATATGGGTGGGTGGTGGGTGGTGTATATGGGTGGGTGGGTGCGGGTGTATGGGGGTGTGTATAAGTGGGTGGGTGCGTGTGTACGTCTGGTGGGGGTGTGAGTGCGTGTGTACAGGGGGTGTGAGTGCATGTGTACAGGTGGTGTGCGTGGGTGGGTGGTGGGGGGTGTGAGTGCGTGTGTACAGGGGGTGTGCGTGGGTGGGTGGTGGGGGGTGTGTGTGCGCGTGTGTGGGTGGTTGGGGGGGGGGGGCGTGGGTAGGTTGGTGTGCATGGGTGGGTTGGTGTGCGTGTGTATGGGTGGGTGGGGGTGTGCGTGGGTGGTGGGGGGGTGCGTGTGCGTGTATGGGTGGTTGGGGGGGTGCGTGTTATGGGTGGTTGGGGTGTGCGTGTATGGGTGTGGGTGGGTGGTGGGTGTGGTGCATTGTAGTGGAAGGTGTGCGTGTGTGTATGGTGAGTGGGTGGGGGGGGTGCGTGTGCGTGTATGGGTGGTTGGGGGGGTGCGTGTGCGTGTATGGGGGGTTGGGGGGGTGCGTGTGCGTGTATGGGTGGTTGGGGCGGTGCGTGTGCGTGTATGGGTGGTTGGGGCGGTGCGTGTGCGTGTATGGGTGGTTGGGGGGGTGCGTGTGTATTGGTAGGTGGGTGTGTTTGTGTGGGTGGGTGGGGGGATTGTGTGCGTGTGGGTGTATGGGTGGGTGGGTGGGGGGGGTGCGTGTATGGGTGGTGGAGGGGTGCGTGTGCGTGTATGGGTGGTTGGGGGGGTGCGTGTGTATGGGTAGGTGGGTGTGTATGGGTGGGTGTGTTTGTGTGGGTGGGTGGGGGGATTGTGTGCGTGTGGGTGTATGGGTGGGTGGGTGTTGGGGGTGCGTGTATGGGTGGTGGGGGGGGTGCGTGTATGGGTGGTGGAGGCGTGCGTGTATGGGTGGTGGAGGCGTGCGTGTATGGGTGGTGGAGGCGTGCGTGTATGGGTGGTGGAGGGGTGCGTGTATGGGTGGTGGAGGGGTGCGTGTATGGGTGGATTTGGGGGGGTGGAGCATGGGTGGTTGGGGGAGTGCGTGTATGGGTGGTGGGGGGTGGCGTGTATGGGTGGTGGGGGGAGTGCGTGTATGGGTGGTGGGGGGGGGGGGGGTGGCGTGTATGGTGGTGGAAGTGGATTAGTGTATTTATGGAGTGGTGGGGGGAACGTGTATGGGTGGTGGAGGTGCGTGTATGGGTGGTGGAGGTGCGTGTGGTGGTTGGGGGTGGTGATGAATTGTATGGGTGGTTGAGGGGGGAATTAATTATTAGGTGTATGGGTAGTTGGAAGTGTGCGTGTGTGTATGGGTGGTTGGGGGGGGGTGAATGGCGTGTATGGGTGGTTGGGGGGGGGAGTGCTGGTATTAGTGTATGGGTGGTTGGGGGAATTAGAGTATTGTGGCGTGTATGGGCCAGTTTGGGAAGTGCGTTCAATATAGTGTATGGGTAGTTGATGATTGGCGTGTCGTGTATGGTGGTTGGGGCGGTCGTGTGATGTATAGATTAGTTGGGGTGATTGAGTATTGGCGTGTATGGGTGGTTAGGCCGGTGCGTGTATGGGTAGTTGGGGGAGTGCTGCGTGTGGTGGTTGGGGGGGGTGCGTGTATGGTGGTTGGGGGTGCGTGTAGGTGGTTGGGGGGGGCGTGCATGGTAGTTTGGGGGTCGTAAGGGGCGGGGGGGGGGGGGTGGCGGTATTAGGGGGGTGCGTGTATGGGAGTTGGGGGGGGTGGTGTATGGGTGGTTGGGGGGAATGCGGGAATGCGTGTATGGGTGGTTGAGGGAAGTGCGTGTGTGGTGGGGTGGGTGGGGGGGGGAAGGTTTGTGTGGTGGGGGTCGTGTGTGTGTTTGTGTGTGGGTGGGTGGGGGGATTGTGTGCGTGTGTTTGTGTGGGTGGGTGGGGGGATTGTGTGCGTGGGGAAGGTGTGTGGGGAAGGTGTGTGGGGAAGGTGTGTGGGGAAGGTGTGTGGGGAAGGTGTGTGGGGATGTGTGTGTATTTCATGACAATATCCAGTTCATCACGTCTCCTCATTGACTTTTATTTTTATTCTTGCCTCAGACTTTGTCCCTGTCGTGGTTCCGTTTCCTTCCTCTCATGTGAACTTGCGCGCCCGAGTTTCTACCGCTAGGCTAATTAGACTTGGAGCCGTGAACCGATTACCTGCTGGAGACGGTCGTGAGTGAAAATCCCACCAGGAGTAAATTGTAGAAGTAAAAGTGAAAGCGACTTTAATACACTGAGGGAGCGAAAGTGACGAGAGAGTTCGAGTGTTTATTTCCCAGGGTTTTTCCATCAGATTGACACAACAATATCTCTGTCTGTCAGCCTGTTTATCTCTCTCCATCACTCTGACTGTACCTGTCTGTCAGTCTGTCTGCTTTCTATATAGCTGTCTGTCTACCAGGACGTGTTTGTATCTGTCTTCGTGTCTGTTTATTCATCTTTCCCACTCTGTATCTGTCTGTCTATCAATTTGTTTGTCTTTCAGAACATTTTGTAGCTGTCTGTCCACTCATCCGTCTACACCTTTTCTGTCCACTCATCTGTCTACACCGTTTGTCTATCTACTCATCTGTCTGCGTTTGCATAAATTATATCTGTCTTCCTGTCTGTCTGCACACCTCTCTGTCTATTTTGGTTTTCATGACAGTCCACCTGATATCTGACTTTCTCTCTGTATGAGTCTGCCTCCGTCTCTACTCAGCTGTCTCTCTCTGTCGGTATCTGTCTGCCTGTCTATCTACTCAATGTCTTACGCCCTTTCTAAATATATTCCTCTCTGTTTATAAATATGTCTGCCTGTCTGTCAACTCGATGCCTTTTTCACTGTCTCAGATAGATATATATATCTGTCTCCCTGTCTGTCTCTCTTTCCAGATGTCTGTGTCTACTCAATGCCTGTCTCTCTGTCTGCATGTCTGTCAACTGGATGCCCGTCTCACTGTCTATGTATCCATGTCCCCGTCTGTCTCTCTTTTTAAATATATGTCTGGGTGACGGTCTACTCAATGCATGTCTCTCTCTCTGTCTGCTTGTCTGTCTACTCCATGCCTGTTTCACTGTCTCAGATCTGTCTCCCGGTCTGTCTATCTTTCTAAATTCTGTCTAGTCTGTCTGTCTAGTCAATGTCTGTGTCTCTCTGTCTGCATGTCTGTCTACTCGATGCCCGTCTCACTGTCTATGTATCCGTTTCCCTGCTTGTCTCTCTTTCTGAATTTCTGTCTGTCTAGTCAATGCCTGTCTGCCTGTCTGTCTACTCCATGTCTGTGTATCTGTTTATATATCGGTCTGTCTATCTACCTGATGTCTGTGCCTTTGTCTGTATATGTCTGTCTGCCTGCCTGTCTCTCTGTCTACCCCATGTTTGTTTATCAGTCTGTATATCTGTTTGTTAGTATGTTTCTGAGTACTGTCTGGATTTTAACTTAAACACACACACACGCTATAGAATTAAATTAAAGTTGAACACTTGCATGTGTACAGCGTTTATTGAGCGCGCGTGTGTGTGTGTGACCTAGCGTGAGAGGTTTCCCGGTTACACTTCGTCTCTTTGCTCATTACTGCTATTAGTATCATTATTCCGCAGGTAAATTACTCTCATTTGCCTCGCCTGAATCTCTTCCTTATTGTACTCAGGTTGCTCTATTGTTGTTTTTTTAGGTCAGCTTTATTGCACTAGCTTTAACCACAGAGTAGCTCTGAGCTCTGAATCGCAGAGAGGAAGCCGAAAGGTAAACTGTTGCCCATTAAAACTTTCCCCAAAAGACGATAAGAAGAAGAAAAAAAACAAACTCAGACAGGGACCGGGAGTCGAAACGGGACACGGAGTGGGTCAGCGTGTACAGCCTAAGCCGAGTCACGTAACAAATTTCCCTTGAAAATGTTTCTTTTTTTTTTTTTTTTTTGACTAATTCAGAAACCACCGGTTGACGTTTTGGATTTTGATCCGATCACTCCCAGCATGCAGCACTGATTTCAGATATAGTGGAGCGAGGATGGAAGGATGAAATGACCAGTAAGCATTACTACACCAGCGCCAGGCCGGCACCTTTCACCCACTCTGTCATCTGAATGGTTTATTAGGGGAAAGGCCGAGGGGATTTTTATTTTTTGTTTTAACAGCCAGCACAGGTCGAGAACTGCCTCGCTCGACTGAGCAGTTTGCAGATATCTCTCTCGCTTCTCGCGCGTGGTCTGGTGGTACAAGGGGTTTATTAGTTTACCAGAACAGTACATCTTGCGTATTCCTCTGACTCATATGACCGACGACAGACGATGACTTCGCATGGACACAACGAAGAGATTTATGTCAGTCAACAAAATTTCCCTTTTGTTTCTGAAGATTTGTTTCTCTTTCACGTCAGTTTTTCCCTCGACTCAGAAGTCCAACATCTAATGTCACTGCTCAGCGTATTTCAGGAAAGTGATCTAAATATTTCCTCAGTAGCCCCTTTGCATTTGCATTTAGCTATATGGTTAATAGGTTACTAATTATAAGTACCATCAGTCAGATATTTTTTTTGGAAGAGGTCTTTATTCATTGCTTAAACTCGGCTGTACGGATATCTAGAGCAATTCGATGCATTCGTAAAAGTCCATAGAAAACAGTCCAGCGGTGTATCGTCCAAAAGAATAGACGCTGCAGTGTACCAGATACCAATATTTACAGTTATATATATAATATTTCCAGTGTGCAAGTGAATGTATAAAATGTCTAAAGTACGGTATATTATTGTTTCAATTAATAAGTTCGGGAGCGCGATGATCATAGAAAATGTCTGTCCTGTCAGAGTTCACAGTCCAATACGGTGGAAAACAGCTCAGAGACAAAATGGTATCCGTGATTCCCCTCGCGATTTAAAGGCGCAGAGGCAACACTGGTACATTTGACATGTAAGACTCATTTCCTTAGGCGCGGTAAAGGCGGCAGGTTTGTTTGACTGGCGAAAAATCGAGGAGTCAGCGAGCTAAGTGATGTAAATGCGCATAGCAAGCAAAAGTTTCAGAGGCCACAGAATGCACGGTATTTCCCATGCGCGTGTTAGACGTCAAACATCACAGTTCCCGTGAAAGCAGAACGGCTTCGTAAAAGCTCGCACTGAGGCGGCTTAGCACTGAATTTGTCAGTTCTTTGTATGGAAAGTAGCCTATTGGTGCGTCGTCTTGACATGTTTACTTTGACACATTCTACATCGTCTTGGGATTTTTTTCTTCTTCTTTTCGGAGGGGTTCTCCAGTTTCCTGTTAGCAGCCTGCAAACTTGCCAGTCAGTAAATTGGTGAATATAAATGATCCGAGTTAGAATTAATACGGATGTGGGTGCGCTCGGTGCTCTTGAGGCCCATCGTGTATTTCCCGCCTCATGTCCAGTGTTCCCGGGATGGACTCTGGATTCGCAGCGATTCTGACCTGGATAAAGTGCTTACTTGGGATGTTTAAATAAACAAACTGATCATTGTTTGTTTGTTTTTTTGTTTTGTTTTTTGCCGCAGGGTGAAAAGGAGTGTTTGACGACCGAGACATGCGAGCTGAAGCAGAAAGTGCGCTACCTCCAGGATCAGCTGGTGCCTCTGACTAAGCAGAGAGAGTACCAGGAGAAGGAGATCCAGCGTCTCAACCGGGTAAGTGTCCCTTTGGGTTCTTCGATTAAAATGATCTGGAAATGAAATCAACTCGAGTCCAGGAAGTGAATGAAACCAGATTTATTTTTTGTGTTGTTCTGCTTTTCACCTGATTATTTCTTCTCACCCATGTGTATTAATAAAGAGCAGATATCTCTCTCTCTCTCTCTTTCTCTTTTTTTTCTTTTTTTTTTCTCTTTTTTCGATTCATATATCTGTTTGTGTGTGTCCCATTTCAGGCACTGGAGGAAGCTCTGAACCTGCATTCTCCGACCTCCCAGGCGGGAATGAACCTCGGCGAGGGAGTCCTGAACTTGCGCCAGCAGGAGCTCCACACTCAGATCGCCGTCCTCAAAGAGCAGGTGAGCTCACTGTTTATCTGTTTGTAGCCGAGAACGCGACACTCGCGGAGCCTGCATATCCCAGGTTTCTGTTTCAGTCCTCCAGGTCAGTCCCGTTTTCTCCTTTTTGTTCTCTCCGCGCTCGTGATCATCGCCGGGAAAGCCGAGAAGGCGCGACATAATAGAGTGTTGAGTCAGGTGTGTTGAGAGGGGGGAAAAAAAGGAACACACACACACACACATGCCCTCTGGTCCAATCTCGGTCCGATTTCACGTCTTCTTCTGTTTCAAAGTGCAGAACCCTGTGGAGTACCCCCTGGCTCAGTCCTGGGACCGATATCGTTTATCTTGTGTAACCCGCTATCTTGGTGTGTTGATACAGCCTTGTACGTTGTTTAACATTTCGTGACGCAAGACTTTCAGAGTGATGGTGACAATGCACTCTCATTTTACCACCATGAAGGTTTTACAAATATTTTTGACTTCCTGAGTCGATCATGAGCGCGGCATGATTCTTGGTCGCTCGACTCATCAGCTATAAATCGGCTACACGTTAGCTAGGAAATGTTACGATGTCGCCACAAGTCACTATTAACTCTCATAACTCTTTCACCTTTAACTCGACTAAACAAACTTTCAACCAGGATAAACTCTGAACTGTCACATCTTGTCTACAAACTTTTTTAGAACTGACCTCCAGAGCACCTACCAGCATGTAAAAGATACCTTTTATACAGGAAGGGAATCATCTGACCGTATCACGATAGCTACAATGACGTGAAAAAATATTTGCCCCCATCCTCATTAAAAAAATAATAATAATAATAATAATTCTGCATATTTCTCAAGCTTAAATGATTTAGATCATAAAAAAGTACTTTTAATATTATACAAAGATTAAACACATAATGCAGATTAAAAATATATATATTTAATTTATTAAGGGGGGACAAAAATTGTCCAAACCTTCCTGTCTCTGTGTGAAAAAGTTATTGCCCCCTAAACTTAATTGCCAGATATGCAAAAACAGGAAGGGGGCAAATACTTTTTTTTTGTTTGCGGCCCAGTATGTGCCGATTCGGTTTATATTACGATTCTGGAAGCTTCACGATTTTTTTTTAATTATGTCAATTTAGATTTAATTACAATTCTAAACAAACATTGCAAATGATTCACTCCTACCACACAGGATGCTGTGCTGCATGTAAACAGTTTAGAGCACCACCTGTAGGATTGTAGAGGAACTGCAACATTTTATCACCTCAAATGCAAACATGCTGTAATATAAATTAAAAATGCATAAAATAAAATAAAAAAGATTTTGAAGGCCAGTGTGGCCAAGAATCAGGATTGTTTTGTATTGTTTCAGAATTGCGTGATGTGTAATTGTACTGTATATGTATAAGGATGTGGAATTAAGAGATGTCTTTATATATACAGTAGTATTGTTTCAGGATAGCTAGTGAAAAACTAGCGCTTATTGAACAATCAATAATGTTGAGGACTTAAAACGCATCATTCTCAGTACGGTGTTGGTGGAAGGATTATGGCTTATATATATTTTATTAGCATGCTCCATTTGTACCGAATTCTATCACACTTCCTGGAAGATATCCCTAGTATTTCTTGCCATCTTTTAAAAACCCGAGGATGTTGGAAGTTCCCTGCAGTCTGCCGCAGTGGTATTGAGGTTGTGTGTGTGTGTGTGTGTGTACGCTTTAGGTGAAGATCTTCGAAGAGGACTTCCAAAAGGAGCGCAGGGACAGAGAGCGCATGAACGAGGAGAAGGAGGACCTGAGGCGCCAGGTGGAAAGGCTACAGGGTCAGATGACCAATCTGACCAATCAGGTGAGGCATCTGAGATATATTTGACATATTTCTTTTTAAAACATTAATTTTGTGAATTGTGAATACTTTAAGGCATTAAAGTAAGCACCTGTTAAGCACCTATAGGATGCAGATACCTCGGCATAAGAATTTTATTTTATCCGTTCCGGAGGTGAAAATTCATATTGTGATACAAATTTCCCCACAGGAAATAATGTGAATGCAGATAATCCGTTCCAGCCACCTGAAAATATTACCAATTTCCAACACCGTAGTCATATTTTTGGATCAAAACATTTTGAAAACATATGTAAATGAAAGTAAAATATTAAATAAATAGAAACTTAACCTTATTTAGGCGACACCATGGCGTAGTGGTTTGCACTGGTTCGTTCTCGCCTCGGGTTCCGTGTGCATGGAGGTCGTGCTTGGTGGGTTTCCTCAGGGTAGTCCGGTTTCCTCCCACAGTCCAAAGACATGCTGATTAGGCACATTGGTGTTACCAATTTGTCCATGTGTGAATGTTGTGTGACCGGAGGTCCTACCAAGGTTGTAAAAATGGGAATAAATAATTTTTTTTTTGTTTGCCGAAAACGCTTCTTTTGCCAATCTAAATTTCTTGAAAAATTCTAATTCGTGAGGTGAAAATTTGTTGGAGATGCAAGTCTATGCTGATGTTCCACTGTATTTAATAGAGAGAAAAAAATCTATTTTTGTACTCAGTTTTGTGATGTTATATGCAATAATAGAAGAATTGCGATGTGTAACCAAATATATATATATTTTTTCCCCCATATGTATTGTATAAATGTAAAAAGATAGTGTGTACACTAGAATAGAGACTCACAGGTCTGCTTCTTGAGTACCCTTTGTCCCACAACATTGGATTCGACCACTCGGCTAATTATCAGTTTTTCCTGAGTTACAGTGTAGCTACAGTTAAAGTGGAACTGCAGTACTGGAGGTTCTGAGGTTCTCCAGGACTCCAGGCGTCTCTTCAAAGAGGAGCGATATGTAGATAAATTAAGGTGTTTACTAAATGTCTGCCAATGTTGTAGTAAATTATTAGCTCCCAAGCTGAGCGTCAAGGGGTGACCCGGGATTTGTTTAAGGTCAGGGTCGGGGTCTGTCATCACAGACGAAAACAACCAAGAAAAATAACAGCGATCTGAACACATACACACTGTCTGTACTCCATACTAAAATGTGTGTGTGTGTGTGTGTGTGTGTGTGTAGCTCCATCAGGCGCAAAACGAGTGCCAGAGAGAGCGGGCAGAGCGGTGTAAACTGGAGCGACTTCAGATGCAACACAATAAACAGGTACTTCAGACCACAACAGCAGCGCCCTCTGGTGGTTAATGGTAGAAAATCCAAAAATTTAGTGTAACTTTTTACTAAACGTTTTCTGGTAAATTCATTTCAGAACATTTTTTCTCTACATAAATACATATATAAATGTTTAGATATCTGATATCTGGATTGACATTTCTTTTGATTTTAAGATATTAGTTCCTAAAAAAAAAAGTTGGTGGTGTGTAACGTCAGTTAACACACTGTATGGATTTGTGTGAGGGTATCTGAGGGAAATACTGAGGAGAAAAAACATGACTTCACGACATCTGAACTATACATTGTTTTATTGTGTATGTATTTATTTTGCCTGTTTGTGTGCGTGTCTGGGTTTTGGAGGGGCAACCAGAGAGAAGGACGTCCGACCCCACCTCGGGCGCGGCGAACGGGCCGCTGAGCCCGCCGTACTGCGGACCGTTCGTGCAGGTCGGCCACCAGCTCGAGGGCTGGCCCATCCACTTCCCGCCCAGAATGCCCACCCTGAGCGCCGCGCCCGGGCGAGACTTCCAGCCCGTTAATCCGGTCAGAGCCCACACCCACACACACACACACACAAACACACTTCACTCTTTTCAGCGGTTTAATTACCAAGACTTGAATGTGTAGCACCATCTACTGTCTCAGATGATAATTATGGTGACCTACTTAGTCAGAGGATGTCATGAGAACATAAACAGGTTGTATTAATTTGTGTGTGAGTAAACCTCGCGATCTGATTGTGTGTGTGTTTATAGGGTTTTCCCTGGCAAACATCATTCCCACAGCCACGAGGCTCCAGAGTACCGACAGACGCAGCAAGAGCGCCACCAGAAAGTGCAGGTACACACACACACACACACACACACACACACAAACACACACCCTACACATTACATACACCTCTAATACTAATATTGACTTCAAAAGCAATTACATTTTAATTGAACCCAATCTCATTTAGATTAGATCCGACTTGGATCCTCACATAAGGACATCACATGACTTAAGTCACATGACCCAGAGACACATAAGGATGTCACATGACCCAGAGACACACAACGTCACATGACTTAAGTCACATGACGCAGAGACGCATAAGGATGTCACCTGACCCAAGTCACATGACCCAGAGACACACCAGGACGTGACATGACCCAGAGACACACCAGGACGTGACATGACCCAGATGCACACCAGGACGTCACATGACCCAGAGGCACACCAGGACGTCACATGACCCAGAGGCACACCAGGACGTCACATGACCCAGAGGCACACCAGGACGTCACATGACCCAGAGGCACACCAGGACGTCACATGACCCAGAGGCACACCAGGACGTCACATGACTTTCAGTTACTGAGAAACCAAACAAAAAAACCCCCAAGGTAAAGCCCTTCGTCAGGAAGATTCAGTGAGGGGAAAAAAACACAACGTACAGCTTTAACTCTGACTGACACTGATCTTTGCCTTTATGCAGTTTGTTACCATAGAAACGATAACAGATTGCCGTTACTCCATGTCACCAGTGTGTGTATGTCACTGCGTGTAGCCTGATGAGGTGTGTGTGTGTCACTGTGTAACTCTGTGTTTGTTGCCGGCAGAAGCAGGAGCAGCGGGTTTCGGGAAGCGGGAGCGTCAGAACGCCGACTCCGGAAAGCACTAAACGCTTCACCCTCCCTCAGCGCCAGCACGCGGCTCAGTAGCATGATGCAGTTTCTCTTTCAGTCGGCATGGTGTGAACTGTCCTTTTGGGGTTTTTTTTGTTTGTTTATTTTTTTCATCCTCTCCCGGTGTGTGTGTGAACGTGTGCCTGTGTGTGTGTGTGTGTGTACATATATATATATAAATATATCTCCGATAAAATGTTGTTTATATGCTTACGTTTTATAAGCCTATATGTGAAACACTGTTCTGGAGTACATACATAAACAATATATACATTTATTATTATTATTATTAATGTTATTATTATTAATGTTATTATTAATTTAGCTTTTTTTTTTTTTTGCCTTTGAGGAATTTTGTCAGTTGTGTAATAGAGGCATGGACCAGAAGAGGAAATCCAAGCCGAGTTCACGTGTTTCGACGCGTCCTGCTTTCGATTAGCACGTTTTTGTTTTTTGTTTTCTTTTCCCCAGTTACGGATTTACGTTAACGTTCCTGTGATCAATGTAATTTATTAGTTATTGATGTGCGCTAACAATCTGTAAACCGTCAGCTATATAGAGTATCTACGTCATCATCATTTTCCTCAGCAGCAGCTCATGTTTGTTCCTCAGATAAAGTTCAAATTGAGTCGTCGAGAAAACATTGAAGTTGCCTGTTATTGTTATTATTATTTCTATTATTATTATTTAACTGCTGTTTATTCACTAAACAAATGAAGCGAGTAATACAGGAACTTTAACATAAAGCTCTAACGCTATTTATTCATCGAGGCTAACTCAGAGCAAGAGTGTGACGTGACGTGATGTGACCTGGTGTTTGTTAATTATACAATTTATTATTATTGTTGTTGTTGTTGTTGTTTTGTTTTTTTGTTTTTTTACACTTAAAATGACTCCTTTCGTTTGCATTTCTTCAGGGTTGAAAATAAAATCGCCCTGGATGCCTTTTCCATGTGGAATTTGAAAGCAAGTATTTTTGCTTGTAACGTTACTGGGGGAAAAAAAAAAAGTACAAATAAATAAATAAATAAATAAAAGGCGCTATTTCTGTTCACATGACCTACATGCTTTTATATGTTTTCGATATCCGCCTTCACATCCATGATGAAATCAAAGAAAGCACTATAAATTATATCCAACATGAATCTTACAATCGTTCAGAGGCCCGCTGTAACGTTTAATGCCTTTTTTTCTTTTTTAAAGCATTTCTGAGTGAATATCCATGATTGTGGATCAAAATGGCAGATCGAAATCTTTCCCAGTAGTGACGACGGTGTGCGGATTGTTGTCCTCGTGTCCTTGTTGTATGTATATTGCTTTTGTCCCTCGTGTGTGTGTGTGTGTGTGTGTGTGTGTGTGTGTGTGTGTGTGTGTGTGTGTGTGTGTGTGTGAGAGAGAGAGAGAGACATGACCGGGGCCAAAAGGAAATGAAAATAATTCTACCTACCTTCTTGAGAACAGCTCGTGTATTCTCCAGGCACTTCTCTGCTTCATGCTGCCTTCAGTTCCCTTTAGAAATTCGTGCGTAAGGAGTTTAAAAATCACAATTACGACTTCTGAAGAGAAAAAACGAAGAGCGCCACCTAGCTGCGAGTTAACATCATCATAGAAACTGTAATTCAAACCACGACTGTCGTGGCTTTCACACAGTACAGTATGTGTGGTGTTTCTGACGGGCCGTGACCGCAGTGTTGATCAGATCAGTTTAAATGATCATTCGTTAATAATTGATTGATCATCCTGGGTCCAAATAATTACCTTAATTTTGAAAATGTATTTATTTATTATTATTATTATTATTATTATTGTTTATCCTCCAAATTTCTCTGACACAAGTAGTTTGAGACGATGTACTGTACGGCATTTTTCATTTTAGGGAAAAAAAACTCCCAAGACAGACATGTTGTAAAAACATGATGTGGCGTTTATGATGTGTAAATATAATAATAATAATTATAAGCAGGTTCGGACAGGCCTTTTTTTTTTTCTTCTTTTTTTGGTGAACGTGTGTTGAGTAGAAACAGCTAAAGCAGATTACCTGTGTGTGGAGTGTGTAGAGGTCGACATGTTTTGTGAGATGAACGGCACTTTCGCTTTTATTTAATGTAGTTTCGTGCTTTTTTTTTTTTTTTGAGTGAAAAATTTTTGTTTGTTTTTCCTTCTAATAGGCGAAAGCACATCTTGTGAATCTTTTTGTATTTGATAATCATAATAAATATATTCTTAATGTCCTGATGGCTGTGCTGTGTTTCATGAGTCTTGAGTCTCATGCACTGAGGTTGAAAGTCTGTTTTTTTTTTTTCTTCTTAATGAATTCTTTGTTTAAATATGTTGTGTTTCTCAAAAAATTAACGCAATCTTCAATATTAGATGTAAGTAGGTGAAATGGTGTTATCATCTGAATGCATTTAGGATAAATATAACGCACTAGTGCCAAAGTGGTGCCATGATAAGTACATTTCATTTGCCACTTTAGAAAGTGCTTTTAAGGTGCAGAAAATCGCAGTGTATATTTGGCATCTAGTGGACGACAGTTAGTTTGAACCCCAAGCTTTACGAATCTGTTCAACGTCATCTGGAATATGATGGACGATGTTCAACACAGAGTTCGTTAAATTAGTGATTTGGAGGACTATATGTTTGGAAGCCTGGTTGAAATAATCATGCACCAGAAGCACAGGTTATAACGCTTAATGTCTTCTATACTGACTGGTGTTGAGTTTTTGATTTTGATGCCACAACACCAAACCATAGTAGTGCAGATTTACCACTTGCTTCCAAAAAACCCAAGACTAATAAACCAAGTACATGTATTCTATACGTGCCAAAAGAAAATCTATATTTTCAGGTCAGGTGTAGCTTGGTGGTTGATGCATTGGCCGATGGTTCAGAAGGTCCTAGGTTCAAACCACATGACCACTGAGTTGGCCATTTTGGGTCCTTGAGCAAGGTCTTTAACTCTCACCTGCTCAGAGGTATAATGAGATACAAAAATCAGTCAGTTGCTCTGGATAAGGGTGCCTACCAAATGTACTGTAAATGCTACAGTATATCAGCGTTCCACTGAATCTGTGGCATGAAATAAGGACTGAGACAGCAACTTCTGATCTACTAAGAATAAGCCAAAACATCAGATTTTCTTTAATGCTTTATTGACAGGATCCTCTTGCAGGTAGGAGCAGGAAGGTGTGAAGGGTCTCCCTGGAGAACCAGACATATCTGAGTAGAACCGAGCAGCCTAAATGCACTGAAAAGCTGCTCGTATCCCCCCCAGTCTCCAATCAGGCTTTGCAGAAATTCTTGCTTTTAAACCTGAGCTTCATGAACATGCCCGGATCTCCAGAACCACCACGGCGCCATGCTGCCTCACTCAAGGAATCACTTTTATTCTTTTCATACAAAGCGGTCTCCTACTTGAAGCGACACTGAAAAACTACAATTCTGCACAACTGAATGGTTCATCATCCAATTCATAATTCTAGCGGAAAGCGCGACAGAACATCATCTAAACACCTGGACAGATACAAATATAGCACAGTGTAATAGTGGAGTTGATTAGTTTTCAGAAATTCGCGCGTTGATGAGTTTCATGATGTCGGCACGGACTTCGGAGACGTTCACCCTCGGGAACCACCTCATCAGCGGCTTTCCATCAGGACCCACCAGAAACTTCTCGAAGTTCCACTTGATGTCGTTGACTTTCAGCGGCTCCCAAAACAGCCTGCCGGTGGGGTTTCCAAAACTGTCTCCGGCAGGTGGGCAGGCATTCTGAATAAGCAAAGAAAGAAGGATTATGTTAATCCCATTTTAATTTACCTCCAATTCACTCGACCAGCTTGGGTTTTAAATGCATCAAGGCCTCGGTTCTGGCTGATGAACAGAGACATGTAACTTTGCACCATCGCTTTTTCTATACGAATAACCGTCTACGGCTCTCCTCCTTTTGTAAAGATCCTTCTGTGGCTTTTCAGTGACTGTGCTCTTTTCGAGCCGTCAGGGTCAGGACTACTGTGTAACACAAGCTGTGTAAGCACCACACTTGGGTTGTTGTTACCACATGGGTCATTACCTTCAGGAAAGTGAAAACGCTTTGCTCGTTTATGCCGTTCACATCGCCGGTTTCAAAGAGATGGAAGTTTGGAACAAATCCTTTGCCGGGACGGATATGCCTGTGAAAGCAACCAGAGAAATACCATGTCATGAACAGCCAAAATTTTAAGTTGGTGCTGCTGGTAATGTGAGAAGTTCTTTTCCAGTTTCTCTGTCAATTTCAGTTTATGAACTACACACGTGGACAAAATTGTTGGTACCCTTTGGTCAATGAAAGAAAAACTCACAATAGTCATATAAATAACTTTAATCTGACAAAAGTAATAATTTAAAAAAATTCTATGAATGTTAACCATGCTTTTCAACCATGCTTCAACAGAATAAAAATAATAATAATAAATTCATGGAACAGGCCTGGACAAAAATGATGGTACCCCTAGAAAATACTGAAAATAATGTGACCAAAGGGACATGTTAATTCAAGGTGTGTCCACTATTTAGCATCACAGGTGTCTACAATCTTGTAATGAGTCAGTAGGCCTATATATAGGGCTCCAGGTAGTCACTGTGTTGTTTGGTGACATGGTATGTACCACACTCAACATGGACCAGAGGAAGTGAAGGAAAGAGTCGTCTCAGGAGATTCGAAAGAAAATTATAGACAAGCATGTTAAAGGTAAAGGCTATAAGACCATTTCCAAGCAGCTAGATGTTCCTGTGACTACAGTTGCACATATTATTCAGAAATTTAAGATCCATGGGACTGTAGCCAACCTCCCTGGACGTGGCCGCACGAGGAAAATTCATGACAAATCAAAGAGACGGATAATCCAAATGGTAACAAAAGAGCCCAGAAAGACTTCTAAAGAGATCCAAGGTGAACTTCATGCTCAAGGAGCATCAGTGTCAGATCGCACCATCCGTCGTTGTTTGAGCCAAAGTGTACTACATGGGAGACGACCAAGGAGGACACTATTGTTGAAAACAAATCATAAAAAAGCCAGACTACATGTTGACAAGCCACAAAGCTTCTGGGAGAATGTCCTATGGGCGGATGAGACAAAAGTGGAACTTTTTGCCAAGGCACATCAGCTCTATGTTCACAGACGGAAAAATGAAGCATATGAAGAAAAGAACACTGTCCCTACTGTGAAACATGGAGGAGGCTCTGTTATGTTCTGGGGCTGCTTTGCTGCATCTGGCACAGGGTGTCTTGAATCTGTGCAGGGTACAATGAAATCTCAAGACTATCAAGGGATTCTAGAGAGAAATGTACTGGCCAGTGTCAGAAAGCTGGGTCTCAGTCGCAGGTCATGGGTCTTGCAACAGGACAATGACCCAAAACACACAGCTAAAAACACCCAAGAATGGCTAAGAGGAAAACATTGGACTATTCTAAAGTGGCCTTCTATGAGCCCTGACCTCAATCCTATTGAGCATCTTTGGAAGGAGCTGAAACATGCTGTCTGGAAAAGGCACCCTTCAAACCGGAAACAACTGGAGCAGCTTGCTCATGAGGAGTGGGCCAAAATACCTGCAGAGAGGCGCAGAAGTCTCATTGACAGTTACAGGAATCGTTTGATTGCAGTGATTGCCTCAAAAGGTTGTGCAACAAACTATTAAGTTAGGGGTACCATCATTTTTGTCCAGGCCTGTTCCATGAGTTCATTTTTAAAAATAATTTTGTTGAAGCATGGTTGAAAAGCAATGTCTGACTTTCATTGATTGACGTTCATAGAATTCTTTTTATTTTTATTATCTATTTATTATTACTTTTGTCAGATTAAAGTTATTTCTGTGACCATTGTGAGTTTTTCTTTCATTGACCGAAGGGTACCAACAATTTTGTCCATGTGTGTATATCAAGCTTCATTCATGGACTATTTGTGAGGTCACCGCTTTATCCTGTATACAGAGGCCTGGGAACGCCAATTAGCCAAACTGCAAGTCTTTGGACTGTAGGAGGAAACCGGAATACGAACCCCACCAAGCACAGGGAGAACAACAAACAATCCAGAGGCAGGAATCAAACCCAGACCCTGGAGGTGCAAGGCTAACCACTACACCACCATGCTGCCTTCTTTGTGAGGGCTTTACATTAAATGAATTGAGAATAGCTAATGCTGAAAAGACCGGGAAGAAGACGAGATGGGTTGCATGGGTATGGTTGGCCAAACGTGCCAATGGACTTGGAACACGAGTATAGTATAGGGTCTGGAGATCAGGAAGTTGCTGGGACCTGTGGTGAAGATGTGCAACTGGATGACAATGGGTGACCTGTTGCATGGGGGAATGGTGGGGACAGTCTATCAGGCGGTCAAAGGAAACAAGTTTTATTGTGGAATGTAGCTCCCTCTCTCTCTTTGGATTATCGCTGACATTACAAAATCCATTCTTATGCAACAACAACAACAACAACAACAACAAAAGTGCTGTGCTGTCGTGTAGGTCTCTAGACCATGGAGCTTGCACAATAATAAACTAGTACCCATTAGGCTTCCTAATTCTAAAGAACTATGAAATATGGCATGGCTGATTGATCACATTTAGAGTTTGATAAAGGTAAAGTTTAAATTCCAGATTTATGTTTCAAGTACTTAAGTAAGCCGTGAAGTAACCTGATCTCTCGTATAAGAATAAGAGTAATTATAAAGTGATGAATAAGGGGTGGACTTATTATGACCGCTCAACCATTTCTGCAAGGTCACATGCCAATTGTGAAACGGATCTTCCTGCTAACAAGCTGCCTCCTATGATTAAAAAGTGCTGAATGATTTCCTTCCCCAAGTCAACCTCAAGTTATAATTTCCATACAGCCAAAAAAAAAAAAACTAAACTCAAAGCTCTACTCACTTCAGCATGGGCAAGATCTCATGATTATACCCAGGCTCCTGTTTCCCGAACTGGTTGCAAGGGAATCCGAGAATGGTGAAGCCCAGATCTTTGAGCTCATCGTGTAGTGCATTCAGTTCTGTAAATGAAAAAACAACAACAACAAAAAAGAAATAGTAAAGACTGGGAAAGACATTCCATGGCTTTTGTTTGTTTAGCCTTTTTTTTTTTTTTACATGATAAGAAAAAGCAGCAAAAGATGACCAGTGATCAAAGACCAGAGCGCAAATATTGACACCTAGTGTCATGGTATAAGGTGCAAAGGATTGAACATATGAAGTCATACCCAAATACTGGAAGGTAAGTCCTCAGAAGGTGGCCACGTTGACGACGAGGACGTACTTCCCAGCATACTGACGGAAGGAAATGTGCTCCCCTTCAGTCAATGACTTCGCTCCATAGTCGAATATGGAGCCGTCTACAGGCGGATTACATATCTGGTACCAAAGAAAAGAAAAAAAAAAAAACAGAAATGTTTTTGTTTCAATGCTTCATACTCGTGCGTCAAACTTTTTTAGCCAACAAGTACAAGGTCAAGTGCTTCTGATCATCAAAAGTCAGTTATACAGAATGTTATGTACATTACTAGCAACTAACCCAAATGTGTCGGGTCAACTGAACAAACACGCAGTACAGTAACTCCCCTACATACGAACGAGTTCCATACTGAGAGTTTGTTCGTAAGTCCAATTTGTTCGTAAGTCCAACAAACATTGTCTAGGTACTAGGATACTAACACAATTCTCTATACACAGTACAGTGGAACCTCGGATTGCGAGTAACGTGGGTTACGAGTGTTCCGCAAACCGAGCAAAGATTTTTAATAATTTTTTATTCGGAAACTGAGCAAGTATTGGTTTACGAGCGCCGAGTATCATGTATCACACATGCGACTCTTATTTTGACACCGAGCGTCACTCTCTCACCTTCTCACCGTTAAAACGGTGTTTCCGCTGTGTTTATGCGTTTGTTGTGAAACTTAAAAAGTGAGTCCATTAATATACGCTCATACCAGTCTCAGAGAGATTTCTTTTTTCCTGTTAAAACGGTGTTTCCGTTGTGTGTGTCTGTGTGTGTGTGTGTGTGTGTGTGTGTGTGTGTGTGGGTGTGTGTGTGTGCTTGTTATGAATCTTAAAAAGCAAGGTGTGGAGAGGGAGGAGGAGTGTTACTGTGTAAAACGAGGCGAGGGAAGGGGCTAATTCCACACACACACACACACTGCGCGCACACTTTTCTGTCAGGATTTATTTGTACTTTTTATTTTAAAGGTAAAGTGCAGATTAATTTGTTTTATTTTCATTTTATAGAGTGTATTAATTATTTTTATGTATTTACTTTTTGGGGCTGTGGAACGAATAATTTGAGTTGTCATTATTTCTTATGGCAAATGATGATTTGGTTTTACGAGTGTTTTGGAATATGAGCCCACTTCCGGAACGAATTATGCTCGTAATCCAAGGTTCCACTGTATATTACAGTAGAATGTTCTTTAGAACCGTGCCAATGGTTGAACTTATCATTTTGATTCATACACATTGCATAAAAACTTACTTCTTTTTATTGTGTAAAGCTGCTTTGCGACAATGTCAATTGTTAAAAGCGCTATATAAATAAAATTGAATTGAATTGAATTGAATGTTAAAAGAACGAGCAATGTCTGCCATATTTTCACCTCGCTACAGTACATTCTCCCAATTGTTTTCACTTTTGTTATTGCTTTTGGGCTTCTTAGCAGTACCAGCTGCGATGCTTATATACATAAGCATCCTGGCATCCTGGGCTTGTACTGCATTTGCAGACAATGCATGCTGCACGCATGTGCTGATGTATGCCGGACATGTGATCTAACTTCAGCGCGAACGCTTGTTTGTATCTTCAAAAGTACGTAACTCGAATGTCCATATGTAGAGGACTTACTGTATGTTATATAAACGCTGCAAGTTAACCAAAAGGTTTCCGAATTATGATTTTCTGTAGCGGTATACCCTGGACAGGGCGCCAGTTCATCACAGGGCACACACTCACACACCCATGACAGTTAGCCTAATCTACATGTCTTTGAACTGTTGGAGGAAACCCACCAAACACACGGCATGTCCATTCCAGTCGTCTCTACACACAGTTAATTATTACCTTGAGCCCCGAGATCTTTTGATTGGTACAGTATTTAGGGCAGTTTTTTTTTCTTTTTGTCTTTGAAAGTGTGTCAATAATTGCTCTAAATTACACACACCCCCGCTGCCAGGAATAATCCGGGTTCTAACTTGGACTGCATGACATTTAAAACACTTATAAAATAATCATACATAAGAAAAATAAATATAATGAGTGTAGTTAAACATTGGCGTTGAGCAACACCTGGCACACCTCGGGCAACAAGACCTGTTCCTGGGAAATGTAACACACTGCAATGATGGAAATGGATGTCATAATGAACCATTTCGAGATGTCAGAGATAAAATGTTTTTTTTAATGTCATATAACGTTTATAAATATAATAGTTTTTTTAACATCCACATGGGTCTACAGTGTGCGTGTCCAGACGAATAAACATTTCTTGCTTTTTTTTCTACAGTATAACAAGCAATGAGGTGTTATTCAGGAAACAGACCAAGCTAGCTATCACTGTACAATATAGCCGATTTACCATAGAGAGATTATGTTAGTACTTACTGAGACTTTGATACAAATTGCATTAAGTTTCTATAGCCATGTTGGTTCTGCCTGTTATCTCATACAAGCTTTCGGTGTTCCCCATGAGCTCAACAAATGATCATTGTCAACCGTCAGTGCAAACACTTTAACATACTCAGTAATTGCTTGTATTTACTCTTCGACACCTTTACACTGTGAAGAGTACTCGGAGGAAAACCACCAAGCACAGGGAGAACATGCAAACTCGACATGCACACTGACCCCGACGCGGGAATTGACAATGGTACCAACAGGATGACCTGTTGCATGGGGTCAGTCAAAGGAAACAGGGGTTTTATTGTGGAATGTGGAATGCTCTCTCTTTGGATCAGCACTGACATTACAAAATTGTTATACAACCAAAATGTTTGGCTGTTGTGCAGGTCTCTAGATACTTAGCAATTTGTAAGCATTGCGCTTGGTTAATAAACTGGTAACCATCAGGCTTCCTAATTTGTTTGCAACATTGGCCTTGTAAGTTCTAAAGACACTAAGCTAAGAAATATGTCTTGGCTGTTCGATCACATTTACAGTATGTCACGTAAAAATGTTCATAATCTCACTATCTAGTGTCACCATGAGAAGGACAACGTCCCTGTAGAGTTTCCCCGGCTTTGTCGTTGTCCAAAGCTGCTTTATGACCAATTGGAGTGTTTTGAAAGCATCTACTAATAAATATCTACTTTTCCACAATCTTTTCTATTGTATATAATATACAGTAGGAACGAGCAAACGTTTTGGAGATCCTGTCTGTATGAATGCTGTCATTTAAATACAATGATTATGGAGTTTATTTTAATATTACAGCCTTACTGTATACATCGATCAGCCACAACACTAACACCGACACCAGATGAACTGAATAACATATTCCATTACACTGGGGAAAGGATCATCGGCACTATGCCTGTGGGAACCAAAGGGAAGGCCAGTCTGTGTTTTTCCGATCTCACAGAAAAGCCAGTGCACACAAATTGCTGAAAAAAGGTAAAGGATGAGACCACCGAGTAAATCAAAACTTGTTCGTACAAACTTAGTCAATTTTGTTGACGCAACCTCCAAATCCATGGTTATAGTTACTGTACAATCAACCTGTTCACATTTACAGCATTTGACACCATATCCTTAATGACTGAAGTTTTTATCTCATTTTTTCATTAAGGCCCTTACTCAAGGACTCAACACTGGCAACTTGATGGTGCTGGGCTTTGAACCTGCGACCTTCTGATCAGTAGTCCAGCACCCCACCCCTGACCCTTTGTTCATGTTTGCGTCATGTTTGTTTGTGCTTACTGTAAGTGATCAAAACTCGCCCAACCTCCAACATCCCTGAAGTGTGTAGTGTCAATAATATAACTACGTATCATTTAAAAAAAAAATAGTTTAACTGATGAAATCCTAAAGCTGAAACCCCGATTCAGGTATGTGACTGAACTGCTGTCCTGCTACTACTAGGCAGTGCATTATTGCGCATTCTTTACTATGCTACAAAATACACTTTCAGAAATACAAGATGTACTTTTACCTCTCGGAACAGTGGGAGTGAAGATCGCGGGTCATTACTCAGGGTTTGTAACTTAAAAAATTTTTTTTTTTTTTTAACTGGGAAGGATTATGTAAGTCAGGAAAACTAGAAATGTAATTATTTTTAAAGGTATCGAGATACAGTGCCGTGAAAAAGTATTTGCCCCTTCCTGATTAAATTCTTATTTGCACATTTCAGGTCATGAAAGAAATTTTAATGTTACGCAAAGATACCCAGAGTAAATACAAAATGCTGTTAAATGATAACGTCATTCATTTACTTTGATTTAAATTTATTTGACTTTTTTATGCCACTTGAACACATACTCGAGGGAATGTCTTTCTGGACGTGAAGCTACAGTAAATCACCACAGTAGTGCTGTTTGTAGCAGATAAGCAGACGTATTGGGCTCTAGGGTTTGTACTTATAACACAATTAGTCACAATTTTTTTTATTTTATTTTATTATTTTTGCTTCAGTGGCCACATTACTGTATGTGTTGAGGAAAAGCAGGAAAACTAATAATCATACACTTAATGTCATCATACAGTATGTAAACATTCATCAAATGCACTGCGATGGCAATCAGCATACTGATAGATAGATAGATAGATAGATAGATAGATAGATTTTCCCCAAGCATTCTCTTTTCCTCGAGATTTTATTAGCTGAGATGAAAAAAAAAATTCCATGCATAATTTAACAATATATAACAATATATAGTACATCATGCAAACTGTAAAAACACCATATGACGTCATCCATATTATTATTATTATTATTATTATTATTATTATTATTGTTGTTGTAGTAAAACCACAGTCACACTGAGCGCGCGCCCGCACGCACGTATTCCCAGCTCGCGTGCCGGCGCGCGCGCTCAGTGGTTACGCAGCGTTATAAGGTGCCATATGAACAGCATGGGTTTGTTATTCAGTAAGAGACTTACCCGAGTGTTGCATCCAGCGCTGACTTTCAGCAGTTGAGAAACAGCTCCCAGGAGCAGAACTGAGACCCAGATGTTCTTCTGGGTCTCCATCAGGAGAAACTCTCTCTCTCTCTCAGGGAGTCTTTCTCAACACCTCTGTCTGTGTGTAAATCAGCTGGATCGATGCAGTCTCCTCTGCTCTGAGCTGGCAGAACAGGGTTGCCAGATGGTGCGTGACATAAATCCTCCCTACATCTGGATAAAAACACACCCAGAGCTCAGAGAACACCTTTCAGGAAAAACACAAACTCTGACTAAAGGACCAGAAACAATCCTAATCCTGTCATTTAACATGAAAAGTATGAACAGTTTAATGTTCCTGGATAAGGGGAGGGGGGGGGGAGGGGGCAGATGCATAAATTTTGAGTTTGGATTTGTGCATAAAAATACATATGCGTGAATAAATGAAAATCTGTGTTTCAATAAAAGCAAGTTATAACGTATAGTGCTTGCATGGAGTTTGCATGTTCTCCCCATGCTTTAGTATGTAAGTGAATGTATGAATGTGTGTTTTTGCCCTGTAATGAATTGACACCATATCCACTGTATACCTCGCTTCCTGCCCTGAGTCCTTTGAGATAGGACCAAGGCCTCCTATTACATGATAAAGCTGTATAACTTTGAAACTGTGAAACTGAGTAAGTAAGTGGGATAGTCAAGTGTCCAGATACTTGGATACTTAATTATAATTATAATGAAGTGCTTGACACTGGGGACGCCTCTCTAAATGTTAAATAAGCATACAGACAGTCAGAGGTTTTGACAATTCCATAGTCCTTACTGATTTTTTAATTTTGTTCTACACTGTAAAGCAATGCCGAAGGCATTCAAACTATAAAGAATAATCTCCTTTGATATCAACAGTTGATATTGAGATACTGAGATTCATAACGGCTCTAATCTGAGGTGCTGGTTGTTAATTGGTGATTTCCGAGGCTGGTGACTCTAAATGAACTTATCCTTTGCAGCAGAGGTACGTTTTGGTCTTGCTTTCCTGGGAAGTTTTATCATTGAGCTTGATGGGTTTTACATACGCACTCGACACAATACTATTCTTGCAAGAACTATTCCATTACGGCTGACCTTTGTGTTTTGTGTCTTAAAATAACAACGAACTCTTGCTGTTGTTATTTAATTATCTAATACTATATGTGTAATTTCATAGTTTTTAAATCTGCTACATATGACATAATATTCTATTTTGGAATCAAATATATTTTTCTATACTGATCAGCATTAACATTATGACCACGTAACATGAACACATTGAAATTGATTATCAATTATATACCCACAGGTTTATGGGCACTCAAGGCTTATTTATTCCTGTGGGCACCAAAGGCCAACCGTTATGGTCTGATTCTACAGAAAAGCCGATGCAAACCCAAATAATCAAAAACAGTAGAGAAAGGCACCAGGGCACCACAACACGCTGCTTATGGGGCCCAGCGGGCAACACAGGGCCAGCAACTCGATCTTCAAACTCCTCAGATCCTAATGTGATTGAGCATGCATGGGATGAACCAGACAAACATATCCAATCCGCGGAGGCCCCACAGCACCCAAAGGAACCAGTGCCAATGTCAGGCACCACAGCACGCCCTCAGAGGTGTTATAGAGTCATTCCCTGAGAGGCCAGAACCACTCACTCACTCAATCACTCATCGTCTATACCGCTTAAATCCTGTATTCAGGGTCACGGTGGGCCTGGAGCCTATCGCAGGAGACTTAGGGCACAAACCTGGACAGGGTGCCAATCCATCGCAGGGCACACACACATATACACACACTCACACACTACCGCCAATTTGGGAACGCCAATTAACACGGGGAGAACATGCAAACTCCATGCATACGGAGATGGGAATCAAACCTGGCCGGGAATCGAACCCGGACCCTGGAGGTACAAGGCGACAGTGCTAACCACCACCACTTTTAGTGGATTTTAGATTTAATTTTAATTTGATTATTTTTCTGTTTAATTCCAATTCTGTCTGATGTTGATTCTGTTTTATTTATTTATTTTTGCGATTCTGTTCCTAGTTTGATTCTGTGTTTAATATTGATTATGTTTGTAACTATCATTTTGATTTGTTCCTGAATTAGGTCAGGCGGGTGTGTTAAAAGAGTAAATCTGGCAACCCGAGGTGACAGGGCCATGAGTCAGTCAGTAGCTGTTGACAGTCAGAAATACAACAGGAGTGTGTTATGTGAGATATAACCGGCGGTGTCCTAAAATTCACACTTAATTACACACCCAGACTGTTTACCACCTACATTCTGTACCAAAAAAAAAAAAACCTTCTCTACAGTGACATGTTTTTCAGTTTGTCTGTGAGGAAAAATATTCTCTGGAGAATATTCTAGAGCATTAAAATCTTTCTGAGGTAAAAACTCAAACTATTAAAATAAACTATTAACATTTTATTTTTAGAATTAAAAACAATAATGAATGTGTCTGTATTTGTCATTTTATATATATACTTCTGAAGAGCCTGTGTGTATGTGTGTGTGTGTGTGTGTGTGTGTGAAGGAAGCAGTGTACATATGGAGTGGGTGTATATTTACATGGCTAATGTTTGTGTGTGTGGGTGTGTGTGTTGTGCAGTACTCCACTTACTGTGGACATTCCCTATAACGGTGATCTTTGCCCCAGTGTGTGGTGTGAGACCAAACATTACTGCGTTAACTCCCTCACAGACTAACTGCAGAAGCACAGAGACGATATCATCACATCACAGAGACGACATCATCACAGCATTATTGAATCAAATAAGCATAGGAAATAATGATCTAAAATAAGGAAAATATCAAAACTCCTGAATCATATTGATCTGATAATAGGAGTTCAGCGAAAACAGATGTGTATTTCTGTAAATCGATAAAACAAAATCGCCAGGAGTAAAGTGATGTCCTGATAATCCTGGGAGAATATACTAGGGACCTTTGCTACAGTAATAAGAAAGCTCTCAGCTAGAGGTCTCTACACAAACCTTTAATAGTTCCCTCTAGAAGGATATTTTAATATATACACTCACCACTGACACACACACACTAGTACTGGTCAGCACCCCGTTTATCCTCCAGAACTGACTTATTTCTTCATATCATACATTCAACAAGTGGTTGGAAACACTTCGAGATTCTGCTTCATATTCACGTGATAGCATCACACAGTAATCTCCTGTTCCACCGCATCCCTAAGCCGCTTTATTGGAGTGAGAGCTGGTCTGGAGTACAGTGACCTCAAAGTCATGATCAACAAACCAGTCTGAGATGATTTTAGCCGCCATTTTATCTTGTGGTCATGTAGGGATGGATAATAAAGAGTCGGTAATAATACACTGTGGCGCTGTGGCGATTAAACCATTCTCAATTGACTATTGTAGGGGCCCAAAGTGTGCCAAGAAACAGCATCTCCTCCACACACCGTTACACCGTTACACCACCACCACCACAACCAGCCTGAGTCGCTGATATAAGGCAGGATGGATCCATGAATTCATGCCGAAATCGAGACTCATCAGACCAGGTGACTTTTTAAAAAATCTTCTGTTGTCCAATTTTGGTGATCACTTCCAAACTGTAGCCTCATTTTCCTGTTCTCAGCTGACTGGAGCGGCACCCGATGTGTTCTTGTGCGGCTGTAGCTCATCTACTTCAAAGATCATCGTTCACAGATGCTCTTCCGCATACCTCGGTTGTAACCAGATGTTATCTGTTGCCTTTCTATCAGCTCGAACCAGCTTATTTTCCTCTCACCTCTGGCATCAACAGGGCATCGTCCTCCAGGGAACTGCCCTCACCCCTCAGGGATATTTCCTTTTTTTCAGACCATTCTCTGTAAACACAGTAGATTATGAAAGCAGTTTCATAAATACTCAAACCAGCTCATCTCATTCACCAACAACCATGCCACGTTCAAAGCCACTTAAATCACCTTTCTTCCCCATTCTGATGCTAGGGTTTGAACTTCAGCAGATCGTCCATGCCCATGTCTACGTACCTAAATGCATTAAGTTGCTTCCATGTGGACATGAGCATGGCTGGTACAGTAGGTGTATGAGTAAGGGCTGATTTATATTTCTGCAAGCTTTTACTGTACCTGTAAACACAACACTGTATGTGTATTGAATAAAATATTGGGCTTCGGATCAGGAGGGTGCTAGGTCAAATCTCATAACGGTCATGCTGCTTCTGCTAAGACCTTGAGCGAGGTGGTTAACCTCTTAACTGTAGCAGGGGTAACTCAGTGGTTAAGGCAGTGGATCTACTGACCGGAAGGTTACAGGTTCAAACCATGCGACTGCCAAGTTGGCACTGATGAGCAAGGTGTCTGTTAGTTCTGTAAATGTAATGCTTATATATATATATATATAAAGGCAGATTAATGTAAGTCGCTTTGGATAAGCGCTACCATGGTGTTAAAGTCATCATCTTGCCCGAGTCAAAAGTGGAGACTGGAGAGCATGTGCTTTAGACACGGCCTCTCATGACCACGCCCCTTCTTTATGCCAGGAGCATGCTTGTTGAAAGTTTATATTTGATCGATTTTTATATATCAGTTGAAAAACTCCACGGCAGTCTTCTTTAATGCTCAATATGACCATTTCTCTTTGAAAAGTAAACTGATTTCGCTGATCTCCGTCAAGCTCCCCTATAGCTCTGACACTCAGTCCGGCTGAGAAGTGTACGCTTATCCTGCACTCACTCGGATGGCGAAGATCATTAAAAAAAAACAGGAACTGGTCATACGGTCCACAGGAAATGGGTCGTATTGGGTCTTAATGTTAGATTAGTGCATACGGCAGATTACGAGGACAGGAACAGGAAAACAAACAGAGCGAGAGAGAGAGGTATACTTTATATAAAACCCAGTGAAGCATACAGTGCTGCTAATAACATTTAAGAGCTCGGTGTTGCCATAGAGAGAAACCCACGGCTCCATAAAGCCTTCACTTATTTTTCTCGTGACTGTCAACACAGCTGTGTGTCTGAACTCAGATAAACTCTCTCTCTCTCTCTCTCTCTCTCACTGGTTTATATAACATGTTTCTCCTCTCCATGAGATGACCAGAGTCAACACGATGTTACCTGCAGCACTTAAACATGTTGGCAGCTTAGTGATCCTACCAAGCAAATAAATCGATTCAGATAGTTTAGTAAAAAACATAATGTATACTTGACTATGATGAAGAGTTTTCTTATTTGAGTCAGAATCAAATAAAAATTAGAATAAAACTAATCTGAGTCATAATATGAGGGACGTTCAAGTCAAACTGGGACTTCCAAAAAGCAATTGACACTTACAGATTTCAGGCACAGAACGGAACGGTGAAGAGCCTCTTAGCCGATGTTTTAAAGAAGGCTGTGAATGAATATTCAGCTTCAAAGCGCAATCTTTGACGAGCCCACTGCAGTGGTTTTTAGTGAACATTCAGTTTGAGTGAACATTCAGCCTGATCCCTGACTATCACACGTCAACTTGTGGAGGAGACGCATCTGTCTGTGAGAACTGTACTGTACACACAGTCATTCACTAACACCACTGGCACGTTACAGGAACTCGGCTGGGAGTTATTGCCACATCCATTGTACAGTTCTGACCTTGCACCAAACCACTTCCACATGTTAATGGAGTTCCTGGGAGGCCAGTGTTTCAGACCTGAAGGAGACATGTCACGGCTCCATCATGCTGTGAAAATGTTCTACCCTGATGGTATCCAAGCCCTAGTCAAACATTGGGATAGGTGCATTAGTGTAACAGGAGATTATATAGAGAAATAAAGGGAGTGTTTACTGTGTATTATAGAATAACATAATCAGATCTAAATTAAATTCTAAATAAAATCAGAATTAAAAAAAAGAAGAAGTCAAAATAAAATTTAAAAGAGAATCAAAATGATATTTAAACTCAAAATAAAATCCATGTCAGGATAAAATCAAAATGAGAGTAAAAACATAATCAAACAAAATCAAACCAAGATGTGAGTAAAAAAAAAAAAAAGAATCAGAATTTAATAAATTAAGAATTAAATCAAGATAAGAATAAAAATCAGAATTTAAATTGAATAAAAATGAGATGGAATCAGAGAATTAAAATTAGGATAAATAGCTATTTAATTTAAATAAAAATCAAAATGTAATCAAAATGAAATAACACAAGTTACAAGTTATAACACAAGTTTTGAATAAATAGCAAAAACAGATACATGTAAGTAAAATTTTTTTAAATCATAATGAAAATGAAATAGCAAAAAAAAAAAGAAGAAAGAATGAAACAGTACCAGTATAAATGAAATACATTTAATTTACCCCCAAATTTAGAGTATTATAAAGATTATTCAGAATAAACAATTATTTTCCCACATGCAGTATATTCAGTTAACAGGTAGTTCTGGTTGCTAAGCAACACAATGTGCCAAGATTAGGATGATGTAAGGACAGAACCAGGGTGTTAGAAGAACTGAGAACTAGCCAAATAGAAATAAAATCTTTCTCAAACACTAATAAGTACCAACCCCTGGGTTTACAGCGCATCATTTTAAAATGACCAGAGTTGTACTTTTTAACGTAAAATGGCAACGCGGTGTAAATCTCCAGAGCAAAAAACAGCTAGTCAGCAGGAGGCGCCGTTGAGTCAACAGAAGGAGAAATTTCAAAATCTCCGCCCCCCTGCATCGGATTGGCTAGACTTCTTCCTACCATGCATCTTATTTAACAAATAGTTTGTCAGTTATAACAACCAGCCAATCCTGAGACAGAAGGCGGGGTTTGTCGGGAAAAATAACGCTGTGAGAAGAGAAAAACAGGAGTCACGGTTCAGACATGGCGTCTCTCCTGCAGCCGGACAGGGCGGTGTATCTGGTGCGCGGAGAGAAGAAGATCCGCGCTCCGCTCTCTCAGCTCTATTTCTGCCGGTACTGCAGCGAGCTGCGCTCTCTCGAGTGCGTGTCACATGAAGTAAGTCCGTAACAAGCTTTTTATTTTTTTTAATAGACGCCTAGGCGACAGATGAATACATCATCGTTATCATCATCATCACAACCTAGTGTGCTTGGTGCCCTGTCCTGATTGGCTGTATGACGTGTTAGCTCGGGGAAACTCGCGGTTCTATTGGTCGCCTCAGCTGTCTGTTTAACTGTTTTCATTCATTGACACTAGCTAGCATAGTGTTTTTTCCACTAATTTTGCAGATTTCGAGACATTTCTAGATCGTTAATGAAAAAGAAAAACACACTTTGTTTAGAAAATTTCTAATCACAAACGTTGTTTTCTATATTTATCAATCAAACACTTAAATAAATATAGCTCGTTCGCTAGCCGGCTAAGCATCACCACACCCGGCTAATTCACTCTGATACTCTGATAGTAGTAGTAATAATAATAATAATAATAATAATAATAATAATAAATTAAGGAACAACCTGAGCGATATTATGTCTTATTGTAGTTCTTAAAAATTAAATTGTCATTGTTCTTCTCTGCAATTCAGTTCTACTCTATGTTAACTAACATTTTGTGTGTGTGTGTGTGTGTGTGTGTGTGTTATTCAGGTTGACTCTCATTATTGCCCCAGTTGTTTGGAGAGCATGCCATCAGCTGAGGCGAAGCTCAAGAAGAACCGGTATATACTTAATATCTCAAGTGCAATATATTTTTTTTCTTACAACAGTTGAAAAAAAAAAGTTTAAAGATTTGTACACCACTGATCCGGTTGGTTTTGCTGTACGTCCTCTGTCACGCGCCTTAAAACCTGGCAGTAGAGTTCACCACTGACAGTCTCGCCCCTGGGAACGAATTCTTGATGCTCAATACTGCAAATGTCAAAAAAGACGATGAGCATGCACTCGGGCGAGCTGCGGATCTGTGTCGCCTTTTCCAGTCGTGGAGATGATGGACTCTTCGCCTGTGAAGACTGTTGCTTCATCTCAGGATCGTACGCATACCCCCAAGTTTCGTTCCTCGACGTAAAGAACAGGCCATCACAGGACAGGCATACTGACGGACTTTGACACGATGTTCCTTCTGCTCCTGTGTCAGACGCTTGGCAGCAACACGGCGCATATTCAGATCACACGTTATTGTGAACAAAATATTGTTTTGTTCTCTGATGATCATCCTGTTCTCTCGTCATCTTCCGGTGACGTACTTTCGCTCTTAAAGTGCGCATGCCACTCAACACAGGATCGCCGTAATCCTGCCGAGAATTATGTCAAATGTCTCTGTAGCAGATTTGCCCAGTTTCACACAGAATTTCACGATTGCTTTTTCTTCTAATTTGCTGTCCATGATGAAATGGCAGATGTGGTAACTCACGTGGTCACAATAGCATTGACGTACACAGCACAATGTCTTTTGGCACGCCAGCTTATGAAGGTTTGTGCTCACTGTGACTTGAGCTGCCATCTGTTGGCTTGTTACAAAACTGGTCTCGAAATTTTATGAAACCACCTGATAGTGGGCTGTGAAACATCAATTCTAACTTAAAAATGTTCAGGTTTGTAGTTAGGTTTAAGATTCACATAACTTTTCTGATGTAAGGGCAAACAGGACTAAAGAAAAACTCAAAACCACACGGTTTAAACAATGTGATATTCTTAATTGATCTCAATTATTTATCTTTTGTTCTGATTAATGGTTTGTGTGAGTCGCAGAAGACTCCGTAATAGCTGCTGTTTTTAACATCTTTCAGATGTGCAAACTGTTTCGACTGCCCATGCTGCATGCACACCCTGTCCACTCGAGCCACCAACATCCCGGCGCCGCTGCCCGATGATCCCACCAAGACCACCATGAAGAAGGCGTATTACCTCGCCTGCGGCTTCTGCCGCTGGACCTCGCGCGACGTCGGCATGGCCGACAAGTCTGTGGGTGAGTGAGTGTGTGTCTCTGCTCGTTTCCTCCACAGTGTGTGAAAGTCAGGACTTAATTTAGCTTTAATTACCTTCATCGTTAATTAGCTTTTACTTTTGAAGCTGTATTCTTTTTATGTGCTGTAAAGATGATCTAATGATGTGTGTGTGTGTGTGTTTGTGTAGCCAGTGGAGGATGGCAGGAACCCGAGAATCCTCACACTCAGAGGGTAAGTGACTCCAGCAGGGGTAAGAAAATCTCTAGATTTAGTTCTGCGTTTATTTCTATAATGAACCGCGGTGTCCCTTTGTCTTCTCAGATTAATAAACTGATCGAGTATTATCAGCAACTGGCTCAGAGAGAGAAGCTGGAGAGAGACCGGAAGAAACTGGCCCGAAGACGTCCTTTCATGCCTCAGGCCTTTTCGGTATACACACACACACACACACACACACACACACACACACACACACACACACTCAGTAATGTACTCTTAGAGTTGGTAATTACCTGACAAGACACCTATTTATTTATCTATTTATTTATTTATTTATTAATTAATTATTTTAAAACACCATGTTGCTTGAAGTGACACTTACACTGTAAGCCCCGCCCCCTGTCACCTGGTAAACAGTTAATTCATAGCCTTGCATTTGCATACTGGAACACGATTGGCTGTGACCTCTTATGACAAAAAAACTTGCATTTTATTTTTCAGCTCAATTAGTTTTTTTATTTTTTCCAATGTATGTGTGAAGTTCTGTATTTAAAAAAAAAAAAAAAAAAAATTTATTTGTTTATTTTAGATTTTTAATGTTTCACATACTAATTCTTCCCTCTGCCTCATAATCATTAACTTCGAGTCTCTATCTAGCTACTAAAATTGCATTCATTTAACTTTCCTTTCCTTTACTGCGATACTGAATTCAGACACCACTGTACAGGATATCAAGCTGAAACTATTTCCTGCTGTTTTGTTTGTTTGTTTATTTATTTATTTCCATGACATTTGTAGAAAATATAAACTTTTCTTTAAAAAAAAAAAACTAAATTAGGTCTAAAATAGTACAAATGAGTATAAAGTGCTAAAACTTTATGCTTAAAATAATAATTAAAGTGCTAGCGTCCATAATTATAATCATAATTAGAATTGCCACTGTCCATTAAAGTTAGATTATTTAAATTGTTTAAGATTGTATATTTGATTAAGTTACATGATAAAAATTTTAGAAAATGCAGTGTGTGAACTTCAACAGTTTTGGCGAAGGATAAAAAAAATTATTGTTATTGTTAATATAGTTGAAATTTTTTTATGTGGAAAATTAAGTTGTTAAAATTTTTCAACATTTAATAATTATTCCTATTTTTATATTATTGATTAGTAATGTTGTGATTAGTATAATTGCTATTGTCATAATTGTAAAAAATATTTTATTAAATTTTTGAAAGTTATTTGTTTTGTAAATTTAACAATTGCTGTTATTATTATCACCATAATTAATAATAATAATAATAATAATAATATAATTAGTACTGTTGTCATCTTATTATTAATTTTATTATTATTATTATTATTATTATTATTATTATTATTAGTAGTAGTAGTAGTAGTAATCTTGCTATATTAAATTTTACAGTTATAATTAGTTTGTAAAATGTAAAAATTGTCATTATTATTATTGATAATATTATTAATAACAGTTAATACCATTGACATTATTATTGTTCTATGTATTATTATTATTAGTAGTAGTAGAAGTAGTATTCTTGCTGTCATAGTAATTATTATAATATAATAATAATAATTAATAGTAATAATATCTTTTTTATGCTAAAGCAAGGTCTTTCCACCTAATCTGTATTATTATTATTATTATTATTTAGTAGTAGTAGTAGTGTAGTAGTAGTACTATTGCTGTAATAAAATTTTATGAAGTTATTATTAGTTTGTAAAATGTAAGTTATTACTGTTAATATTTTGCTATTGCCATAATAATAATAATAATAATATTATTATTATTATTAATATTTATTGAATTATTATTATTATTATTATTATTATTAGTAGTAGTAGTAGTAGTAGTAGTAGTAGTAGTAGTAAATGTAATAGAAATAATATTCTTGCTATAATAATAGTAGTAGTAGTAGTAGTAGTAGTAGTAGTAATAATAATAATAATACTGCTTTTGAAATTAACCTGTCTTTTCCCCTAATTTTCAGGTTAATTTCTAACCGTGTCTGTTACTCTGAGTGTAATTCCAGGGATTAACCGACTGTCCTGTGCTGCTGCTTGTGCTGGAGTTTCATCTGCTTCTTTTCTCTTTTCTTTTCCTTCTTTGCTTGTGCACGCCGATCTTTTGGTTTGCGCCTCCACGTCCTCTTCCTCCTCCTCCACTCACTCCTCCCTTCTTTCCCCAGCAACACACTATTCACGTGGTGGTGAGTGGCACTTGTTCACATTTCTGACTCACTCACTCACACACACACACACACACACACACACACACACACACACACACACACCGGGCACTCGCTCACTGTTCGGGGTTAAAACATGAAAAGCGCTCTTTCAGTCTTCATGCTTGCTCTAATTTCCGGATCACATGAGACTGTACATGACAGGCTGTAGGATATAAATGAGGTGGAAGACAGAAAGGATTAGTGCGATTATTAATATTATTGTTGAGGGGATTATTGACTTGCTAAAGTAAAATGCACGTTCTCAAGTAGTGAACTATTTATAAATCAATTTCTACTAGTGATGGTGAGATAAAGTCTCATCTAGGTGTCGAGGCATCTCCCAGCTAATAGTTTCACCCAAAGAGTCACTTCATGAAGCTTCATTCAAGAGCTCATTGTACTGCCATCTAGTGGACTGATTTTGCGCAGCAACTAGATTGTAACATCGCAAGCCAAAATAATCTTGATTTATGAATTTAAGAACAAAAATCTCCAATGTAATGATTCGGTCACATGATTCCGGCAAACATCAGGCTTCATTTGTCGTCGGTCACGTGACTCTCAGGGAACTCGCTTAATTTGGGCAAGCCTCCTTCCGCGCTATATAAGTTTCTGCGCTTTTAAAATTTTTAGGCACTTTGCAGCCTGTCGCAGTAAAACGTTTTGTTTTTTCGGTTCATTAATTTAACCTGCATCATTTAATTTCACCTATTATGAAAAATAAAAAATATTATGCACTAAATGTTCGTCGTACACCAAGCTGAAGAAGAGGAAACAGATTGGATACTGTTAACAATGCTGCGAGTGTTGAGTTTGATGACGTCTGATGATGCTTTGTTGGTTGTGTGTGTGAAAGGAGAAGTACGGCCTCGGTACCCGGCTCCAGAGGCAGAGATCCGGAGCGCCCATCAGCGCCCTCTACGGGCTCTCGTGAGTATTCCTGGTCATCTCTACACATTAGTGCTGGAAATAATAACAGGAGAAACTTCGTCACAACTGCACGAGACCAGAATATTGATTACGGAGTACACGCTGATTCACCTGTTCGTCTGATAAACTTTGCATTTTTAAAATCTGTAAAAAAAAATTATTAAAAAAAAGAAAAAAGTAATATAGTAAAATGATATGAACTTGGGCTCTATGGTGTCTGCTGGCATTAAGTTCAGATGTCTTTATTTATTTATTAATCATGATTAATTTTAAAGTCAAAGTATGCAAAAAAAAACAACAAATAAACAAAAATCAAGGACTCCTGTATGAAATTAGTTTGATAGTTTATCATAAACGAGTCACTGGTTTGTTTGGAGAATGGTTTGTTTTCTTTGTGCGAATCAGAAGCTGTTTGTGTGGTCATGTGACCTTTCAGAGAGCCTGGAGACACAGGTTTCCGATGTATAGTGGCTTATTGACGTTCAAGAGGAAGCGTGTGTACGAGATGATGCATTTCAATCCCTGAATTTTAAAGACACAAAACTCGAATTTTAAAACCACAAACGTGTGAGATTAGTAGGTACTCCGAATTCCTCACATATATTAGCTACCCTCTCATTGATGTGTAAGATCTTTTGCTTATCCTTTTGTTGTTGTTTGGGTGATTTTATTAAAAATGGGCGTGTCTTTGTTCCGTCTTGTTGCAGCCTAAAGGAAGGTGAGGAGCAGAAGGAGGTCAGTATTGAACCGGCTCAGGCGCTGGACGAGGTTGAGCCTCTGCCCGAGGACTATTACACACGTCCTGTTAACCTGACTGAAGGTGCGTCTCTCTCTCTCTCTCTCTCTCTCTCTATCTCTCTCTTAAACTATAGTCACTGTAGTTTGTCTCATGGCTGCGGGACATGAGCACTGACTCCGTGTGTGTGTGTGTGTGTGTGTTGATGCAGTGACTACGCTCCGTCAGAGGTTACTTCAGCCAGACTTCCAGCCTGCAGGAGTGTCTCAGCTCCACCCCAAACACAAGCACTTGCTAATGAAGCGCTCGCTGCGCTGCAGGGTGTGTATCTCTCTCTCTCACACACACAGACGATCATGATCAGGGTGACACGCAGTTCAACACTGGCACTTTGCTTTTTTTTATTCTATTTATTTATTTATTTATTTATTTTGGTCAGAAATGCGAGCACAACCTGAGCAAACCCGAGTTCAACCCGACCTCCATCAAGTTTAAAATCCAGCTGGTGGCTGTGTGAGTACAACAAAGCATCTCCACTTCGTAAACACACACACACACATGACACTTCTGCTTGTTTTCATACAGACTAATGATAATTGATTGTGTGTGTGTGTGTGTGTGTGTGTGTGTGTGTGTGTGTGTGTGTCCAGGAGCTACATCCCCGAAGTGAGGATCATGTCCATTCCGAACCTGCGTCACATGAAGGCGAGTGCTCCTCCTGCTCCAGGTCGCTCAGGGTTCAACGTTCCTCTGCAATTTAGAAAGATGACTGATGATAAGAATCCGTTATGGGATCTAATAATAATAATAATAATAATAATAATAATAATAACAATAATAATAACAATAATAATAATAACAACCAGGCTGCAAGCAGTGGTTCAGGACGCCGGGCACTTTCTGGCCGCGCCCCTTATCAACACATGACGACCAGAAACAAAGTGGAATCGTTGAGTTTCCTGCTATCCCGTGTTATATTTAGCACTTTAGCTAACGTCATCTGACGAGTTCTGTAGGTGTCATCGGGTCACATCTTTACCTGATGGGGGGGGAAAAAAAGAGTCGTGATTTAGATTGTAAGGATATTTGCTCTCTTGTCTCATAGTGGCGCTTCAGTTTCAGAACACTGATCTGTCTGTTCATCTCTGAAGGTTCATATTCCACTTTCCTTTTCCTACAGAGTAAGCCACGCTGTGTCACGCTTTCGTTTGACAGTAAACTATCGCGCTGATTGGCTCTGTTGATTGATGCAATATAGCCACGCCCACCTTGAGGGTGGGGGGAACCCCACTAGAGTATTGATATATTAATTATTCTCGTTTGTTAGGAAAGCACCAGGGTCCAGATAGAACCGTAATCGTGGTCCGCCAATTGAATGTTGCTCGACGTAGTGTCTTGGTTTTGAAGATGTCGTTTAGAAGATAATGACGGAAATAAACATAAAAATCCAGATGATTCGTGTCATGTGTCAAATGATTGAGAATTGTACAGCGTGACAGTAAATACATTACGTCCGAGTTGATCAGTAGGACATTTGCTCTTGTGAAAGCGAGACTGTATTGAAATCCAGGCTTTGAATTAGAAACTCAGTACAAGGAAGGTGAAAACTAGTGAACAAGCTCTCGTGATTTTCAGTCAGAGCGATCAGTTGTGAAGTGACGCGTGAACGCCACGTGTGGGAAAATAATTCTTCGACGCGTCTTTTCAAGTCGCGTGGTATCATAATCCTGATCTTTGATATCTTCGTCTCTCTCTGCTCTAACTGAAGGCTTGTTGTTGTTGTTGTTGTTGACAGGAGTCGCAGGTGCTGCTGACCCTAACTAACCCGGTGGAGAGCATCACTCACGTCAGCCTGTTCACCTGTGAGGAAGGAGATCCTGACGACATCAACAGCACAGCTAAGGTTCACACACACACACACACACCGCATCTTATCTGAAAGCTCATGCAGGAAGTAGAATTATTTCTGCCATGATGTGAATTATGGCAGGTTTACATTTAATACATCACATTTTTTTTTAATGAAACAAAAATCAGTTCTGTACCTAAAATAATAACACTAAAGGATTTTTTTTTTCTCAAGGATTGTGAGGTAATTTACTGGAGATGTGAGTATTACTGGGAGAAAATCTATTAAATTCTGTGTATAAAGATTTAATTCACGAATTGACTAACAAAAAAAAATATTTTGGAGTGAGTGTGGCGATTAAAAACAAACCAAAAAAGAACTGATTCCAAAATCGATTTCTATTTTATTAATTTATTTTTAAACCTATTACTTTTTATAATAGAGATTTTTATTTTTTTTTGTCAAAAATCGCGTGCCACACACACCCGCGTCCTCGCAGCCGCACAACCTGCTAAGTTTTAAGATACTGTATCTGAGGCGGTAAGACGTCTTGGTTTCATTTATAATGATGATGATACGTATTTCACCCCATGTGGTAGGAGTGAATTATTCGCTAAATTTGAAGTATTATTAGCAATAATAAATATGGTGGATGACCGAGATGTGTGCTGCTCAGTTAAACGTTAAACCCTTGTGTTGAGTTTGTGTTGTTTAAATGCTGCACTGGGGTTTTAAGTGAGAAAACTGAACGTTCTAGGAACATGAATGTTACAGGAGAATGCTTTTTTAAAATATAAAAAAATTTTTTTTTTAAGGTTTAAAGTGGTAATAATCCGTGTGTGTAGGTGTTGGTGCCGGCGAAGGAGCTGGTCCTGGCAGGGAAAGACGCAGCGGCGGAGTACGACGAGCTGGCCGAGCCGCAGGACTTCCAGGACGACCCGGAGTAAGAGATTATATTATACAGACACCTGGTCTAGATCTAGAGCCATGTCGAGCTTTAAAGGTCCCGTGTGTTACTCTTCCTGTTACAAGTTAACATTAGATTAAAAACAAACCAAAAAAAAACAAAACTCGAAACTCCAAAATTGATTTCTATTTTATTTATTTATTTTTAAACCCATTACATTTTATGATAGAGATTTTTTTTTTGGTCAAAAATCGTGTGCATTAGAAGCCGCACACACCCACGTCTTAAATTGTGTGTACAGTGTTGCGTTGATGCTCCAGCTCAGACACATGTTAGATCATGTGTTTTTCCTCATTTACCTAAAATTCGCTCCTCCTTCAAATCATCCCGTCTCTCGCTCTCTCTCTCGCTCTCTCATGCACTGTCTCTGTATGAATATCCCTGCTTTTTTTCTTTCTTTGTTGTTCTTTGTCCCTCGTTCTTTCCATCTTTCATTCCCACTCTATTTCCTAATTTATTTCCCCCTCACTTTTTTTTCTCCGTCTCTCTCTCTTTTTGTTTCTCTCTCCACTGTTCTGTCCATTTCTCCCTCTGTCCCATACACACACACATTCTGTATTTCCCTGTTTTTCTTTTTCACTCTTGTTCTCACCTTCTCTGCCTCTCTGTCCATCTCTCGCTCTCTCCTCTCACTTTCTCTTTCTGTGCATCTCCATCTCTGTTTCTGTCTCTTCTTCTTGTCTGTCCCTCCCTCTCATTCTGTCTTACCGTTTATTTATGAATAAATTTTTTTACTTAAACTAATTAAGAATCTTTCTCTCTCTCTCTCTCTCTCTCTCTCCACAGTGTGGTGGCCTTCAGGAAGTCGAACAAGATCGGATTCTTTATGAAAGTGATCCCTCAGCGTGAGGACGGCGACGTCACCGTGTCCTTCAAGATGCGCCACGACTTCCGCAACCTGGCGGCTCCCATCAGGCAGAGCGAGGAAGGAGAGACTGCCGTCGAGCTCATCTGGCTCACACACCACGTAGAGCTCAGCCTGGGGCCACTTGCGGCCTGAACACGCGCACACGCGCGCACACACACACACACACACACACACACTCCAAACAACCAGACCATGGTGTCTCTCTCTCACACACACACACACACACACAGAGAAGGTCATGAATAGTGATGGCAGGATGAAACTCACCTCAATCTCTTACTGATTTAAACCTACGCACACACACACTATATATCATGTATACACACACACACACACACACACACAGCAATCTCCTGCATGCCATCATCGACCCGCAGAGCTGTACCTCTGAGTAGTTCATCCGTCTCATGTTCATGTCCTCTCTCTCTCTCTCTCTCTCTCTCTCTCTCTCTCTCTCTCTCTCCGGAGCGCTCGGCCGAGTGTTTAACCTGATCACTGGGCAACAATTAAAACCGTATTCATTCATTACTGTGGACAAATAACTTCAGTGTATTCTTTCTCTGCTGCAGTGTAAAATCCGAGACGACGTGTAGTGCAAGTGTTCTGTAGCCGAGAGAGCGCTAAATAAACAATTCACTAATTAAAGTCTGATATTTAAAAAAAGAAAAAGTGCTGTATTGTTTCTTTTTCTTAACATGTATTCATCATTAAAGTTGTGAAGAACGTAGCCTGTACACCTACGCGAAAAGAGCACTATCATTGGTCACAGATGTTTTGAGCTCTTAAGAAACTCCTGCGGTTTTCTCTCACACACACACATTCACTCACACACCATGGTCTAAGCTGACCGGAAGGCTGCAGTAACTCACATCAAGCGGTCTGTTCATCTGTGGTGAGCTGAAAAGCATCTGCTGGAGGTCACGTCAGGTTCCTCTCCTCTCAGCATGAAGAACGTAAAGCTGGAGTTTGTGTTTCGGGACGTTTCTCTGCTACTGAAGGTGCTCACGTGAACTGCTGTAGCCAGACTCTTTATTAGGAAAGTCCGGTATACAAAGGTATTCTGTTGAAAGTTTAACTCTTATTCAATTTATTTATTTATTTTAAATAATTACAGGCAAGTGAAGATTTAACAATGAGTATATGAAGAAATAAAGTTTGTAGTATAGGTTTCTTACACGGATTGATCGATAAGAGCTGATTTTGGAAAGTGTGTGTGTCACACAGGACTAGGGTGTTTAAGCTATCCTGCTTAAAGAGAGTGGTCAGTAACCCACTTTACCACTAGGTGGTGCTGTTGTTTACATAATGTTTTAATAAAGCCTACTCTCCAGACAGAAAATAATTCTTCTGCTGTGTTAAATTATATATATGTTTTGTTTGAATTATTACTAATATTTATATTGAATATTTTACAGATGAGCCATAACATCATGACACTATTGAGTAGATCCCCGCCTTTCACCCCCCACAAAACAGTAATGCTGTGCGTCTTCCAGGCTTCCAGCATTAACCTTTCCAGCAATAGCTCTCCTCCTGAAACAGACTGGAAGGGGCTTGGCACAGTAGCTGCAGTTATAACATCTGATTACAACGACACCTGGAAGTGGGTGGGATTTATTACACAGTACATGACCATTTTGTCCCTGATGTTTGATGGAAGCAGAAAAAAATGGGCAAACAGAACTGCAGCTCTTGTGAGACGTTCCCGGTCTGCAGTGGTGTTACTTGTCGGAGTAGACGCATTTCTAATTATACTGACCAAAAAGAAGTGTGTGTGTGTGTGTGTGTGTGTGTATAATATCTGTATATATGTATATTCGTGTTATAATGTTACAGATAGAAAAATAAAAAAGGTGACAATATTAAGACGGGAAAAGAAACAAAAAGTGTTTAAAGGATATTATGGGTATTGATTATATTCTATTAATAATAAAAGTGTGAAAGACCAAATTAAAAACAAAACACTTTAATGGTAAAAACAGGAAACAAAATACAAAGGGAAAGGAGCAATACAATGAAGAGGAAAACTCCAAGGACTAGAAGCCTGAGCTGTCCGATGTCTGTGATTTCATAATGTTCATGTCTAAAGCTGTAAGTTTACCAAACAGTTAAAATCCCTCTGAACTGTATAGTTTATAGTTACATCATCTTGTGTACAGATTCTGATGGTTTAGCTTGAGATTCTGATTGATTTGTCATTTGATTAGTGTTTTAAAAAGAAGTATTTTTCAGTGCTTCCGCTTAAAATACGTTTTGGTTGAACGTCATTTCAAGATCTCACAAAATATCACCTGGCTGTAGCGATTAATCATTACCGGGTTTCATAAGGTTAAAGGTCAGGCATTACACGAACAGTGTCATTTTGAGTGAAATTTACAAAAATGCGCTCCTCGATAGCTCAGACTGATCAGACTTTACTGAACAGTTTTTTCCCTTAACATCTTGCGCTGAAATTTCTTTCCCCCTGAAAACCTAATGCAGAACAGCTTCTCCTTAACAGCTTTTAATTTTAACAGCTTTTTTTTCTGAACAGCTCATACTGATCAATGTTTTCTCTTAACATATATCTCTACCGAACAGCTTGTAACAGACATATTTGTTCCTGAACAGCTCAAACTGGACAGTTTTCCTTGAACAGCTCGTACAATGCACCGAAACAGTGCTAATCATCTCAACTGATTATCAGGAAATTTCAGGCAGCTCAGGGGAGCTTGACTTTTCAACACCTAGAACAAAATTAAATGGCTGGGAGGCTTAAAGTGTCAAGCCAGCATCCAGTCAAAAATAATCAGTGAAAAAAAACCCCCGTAACCCGAGACTGTTTGTGTAGCCGCGGAGTTCTCTGATTCTGAGCAGACAGAATGTTTACAGAGAGCGAACTGTGCAGACGCTGGATTCAGAGACGAGTGCTAATGCTAACGCTACGGACGTCCCTCTTTGTGAGTCATGGCGGCCTGGATCAGAAACACACAGAAGATGTGGACCTGTGCTGGTCCTGCATGCCTTACTCACCTGGGCTGAAGTAAAAAATGTACGAGATTAGAACTTAGTCAGAGCTCAAGCAGAGCAAGAGGCAGCTAGAGTGCTCCAACCCAAGATTATTACATAGTGAACAGCTCGTACTGAACAGTTTATCCTAAGCAGCTTTTTATTAAAAAATAAATCATAATGAACAGTTCAAACTGAACAGCTCATACTGAACAGATTATACTGAACAGCTCATACCAAACAGATTATACTGAACAGCTCATACTGAACTGCTTATACTTAGCAGTTTACCCTAAGCAGCTTTTACTAAAAAATTCAGAAAGAACAGCTCATACTGAACAGCTTATACTAAACAGATTATACCGAACAGCTCATACTGAATAGTTTTTGCTGTTTTGCTGAAGAGCTCATGCTGAACTGCTTATACTTAACAGATTATACTGAACAGTTTATTATACGCAGCTTGTACTAAAAGAAAAAAATCATAATGAACAGCTCATATTAAACAGATTATACCGAACAGCTCATACTGAATAGTTTTTGCTGAAGAGCTCATACTGAACTGCTTATACTTAACAGCTTATGCTGAGCAGTTTATCCTAAGCTGCTACTAAAAAACAATCATAATGAACAGCTCATATTGAACAGCTTTTGCTGAAGAGCTCATACAGAATGGCTGATACAGAACAACGTTTAGTGAACAGCTCGTTCTGACCAGCTCATTCTGATCAGTCGGACAACAGATGAACAAGTGGATGAGATGGAAGTTGCATCTCATCCACTGGACTTCTTTTCTTGGTTTGAAGCATTTCACAACTCATCCAGTAACTTCTCAAGTCTAAGAAAGGTTGTTTAGGGACACGAAATATATCCTCATTGGGGCATTTCCCCCCCAGGATAGGCTCTTTGATGGATAATAGAGAAGATGAGAATGAGGATCGTTCTGTTTGGTCATAACCAATCTTGCTCAGAGTAAAGAAGCTGCTTGGATGAGTAGTGAAATGTTGAAATGACCCAACTTACAGATAACTAAATGAACAGCCTTTACTGAACATCTTGTACCAAACAGTTTCTCATTTACAGCTAAAAATGAACTGAACAGTTTTTCCTGAACAACTTGTGCTGAACAGAATTTCCAGAACAGGTCATTCCAACAGTTTCTCCCGAACAGCTTGAACTGAACAGTTTTTTCTTTTCTTGAACAGCTCATACTGAACAGTTTTTACTTAGCAGCTCATACTGATCAGCCTTTACTGAACAGCTCATAGCGAAAATTTTTTCCCTTAACAGCTTGCACTGAAAGGTTCACACAGAGCAGTTTGTACCTCAACAGCTTGAGCTGAAACGTAGTTTCACAACTTGAACTGAGCAGTTTTTCCTGAACAGCTTATACTGAACAGCTTCTCCTTGACAGCTTGAACTGAACAGAGCCCCATCTTAACTTGCTGGTGTATTTAAACGATGCATTACAGACAAACTGATCAGTGTGTCGTGTCTGCCCCTCATCTCAGATAGAGCTCTAATAGGGATCACTCACACTTTCTAACCTTCAGTAATTATTAGCAATATGTTTGATGGATACGGGTATATTATTAAAATACAGCGGAACCTTGGATTACGAGCATAATTTGTTCTGGAAACAGGCTCGTATTCCAAAACATTCGTAAACCAAATCAAACCTTCCCATAAGAAATAATGAAAACTAAAATAATTCGTTCCACAGCCTAAAAAATAAATACAGAAAAATAATAGAGTAAAAATAAAACAAATTAACCTGCACTTTACCTTTAAAAAAAGTTAAAATAAATCCCAAGAGATAAGTGTTTCCGTTTGTGCGCGCAGGCGCCATGTATTTGTGTGTGTGTGTGTGTATGTGTGTGTGTGTTTGTGTGTGTGTGTGTGTGAGTGTGTGAATTTCCCTCGCTTCGTCTTACACAGTTAAACTCCTCCTACCTCCCCCCCCTCGCTTTTTAAGTTTCACAACAAACACACACAATGGAAACACTGTTTTAACGGGGAAAAAAGAAATCTCTCTAATGACACTCGCGTGAGCGCAGACTAACGGTATCACTGCTGTAAAGTAAAACAAAACAAAACAAAGGAACCAGCACCTTACCTTTGAAAAGATTCGCGACAGAGCAGAGTTTCTGTGTAGAGCAGAGTGTGTGTGTGTCTGTGTGAAGCTGGGGAGGGGGGATGTAAAGGCGGGAGAGTGTGTGTGTGTGTGTGTGTGTGTGTGTGTGTGTGTGTTGGTGTCAAAAAACTCAGCACTCGTAAAACAAGACATGCTCGTTTTCCAAGTCAAAATATATTAAAAACCTTTGCTCGTCTTGCGGAACACTGTAAACCGAGTTACTTGCAATCCGAGGTTCCACTGTACTGGGATTGTATTTAAACAGTGACGGTTGTTCTGACCGCACGATTGCAGAAGAACAGTTTCAACCTGGATTATCCAATCCTCATACAGAATAACATCCACATTCATGCAAGAGCACACAGGTATATAGGTACTTACAGTAAACGTATATCAAGCCTTGTCAGGAGCAGGATCAGTAATGAACAGTTTAAGACAAAAGGCAAACATTTTAGTGTTAAACTTTAAGCCCAGATCCTGCCATACAGCCGTACAAGCTGAAACACTGCACAATAATTAAGATGTATACGTGAAAAGAAAATGTGAACAAGTGATGAGTGAGTGTGTGGATTAAGTTGTTTAATAAGCCTGGCATCAGATGAATCCTGTGAACCTGATTTTTCAAGGCCTGAGAGTGCAGCCGGTTGCCAAGTCCTGGAGTTTGTGTGTGTATGTGTGTGTGTATGTGTGCGTGTGTGTGGAAAGAGAGTTGTTTCCGTTTCCATGCGTGACTAAGAGGAGAAAATGAGAGCCTTTCGATGTGGAATGATTCTACATTTAGTTCCAGTGTGGTAGTGCATCAGACCCAGCTGGGGAGTGTTTCCGATCACGTCCAAGACTTCGCTTTAACGACTCAATGCTCCTTTTTAAACCCTGTTTCTCAATCCCACTTTTTTATTTTACCCATTGATTAAGTTTATTTACACTGGAAGTAATCAGTGAAATGGCCGTAATAAAGAGGCAACGGACTCTGCCAGGATCTTCTGCTACTTGAGAATGAGCGCACGCCAACTCTCTTATTAGGCCTTGGAGAGGAGGTGCTGTTTGGACGTAAACACAACTGGGCATTCTTTACCGTAAAGGAAGCCATTTACTGTAGACAAGAGATATGTTTTGTGTCTGACAGTTGCTTTCTTATTTTAAAAATAATCGATCACGCAACTGAAGTCTAAGCCAGATTTTTCCTAATACGCATTCGTCGTCTATACCGCTTTATCCTGTATACAGGGTCCTGGGGTGTGTGTGTGTGTGTGTGTGTGTGTGTGAGGGCTAGAGCCTATCCCAGGAGAATTAGGGCACGAGGCGGGGTATACCCTGGACAGGGTGGCGATCCATCACTAGGCATACAAACACAGACAGACAATTTGGGAACACCAATTAGCCTAACAAGCACAAAGAGAACATGCCAACTCCATGCACACAGACCCCGAGGTGGGAATCGAACCCGGACCCTGGAGATGCGAGGCCACAGTGCGAACCATTAAGCCGGCTCATCTACTTGTACTTGTACTCCAATAGCACGTTGTGGCAGACGCTCCCTACACACCCCAGACACATGGTCAGTGTTGACACCTCTGATGAAAGGCTGTCTTCATCTGCAGGAACAGCGATCAAGTTTAATGTCAGCAAGTAAAAGTACAGCTATGCTTTAGCTTAGCAGTCCATGCCTCTTGAGTGTGTTTTGCTAACCAAGCTTAGCGGTGCATCTCTTTCAGTCTTTCAGAGTCACGTTTGGTTGGCATTCACATCCAGAGCTGTGTTCTGTGACAATCGTGGCAAAAGTGGGAATGAAAGACAGCAATTTATTTCACTTATTTCAATTGTGTTGAAAATCTAAGCTTAGAAAATTAAAAAGTAAAAATGCTCTTATTTGCACAAGCATGCACTCATATGTTCATAATTTCAACTTGTGTGGATTTCAAACAATGAAAGGAGTAGCACGCGGATTCCTTCTTTACCTATATATATATATATATATATATATATATATATATATATAATTTTCTCTCTTTAAATGTAAAATATTTTTCCTATCGTATATTGAATGCCCTTGTTGTTGTTGTTGTTGTTTTTGAGCGAACGGTTGCCATGGTACTGAAGGACCACAAAGAGCCCTTGAATGGAACCGAGGCTGTCTGTTTTTTTTTTCCAGCAAGCCCAATTGCATGTAATAAAGTAATGTTTTTTTTCCTTGCCATAAAAGCAGAAGAGAAGAGTAAGCGGATTACGTGTGTGTAAAATCACATCAGGAGGATTGACGAGCTGTTTAGTCCACGGAGGGGCGCTCTACATGCAGAGCAGAGCTTCAGGGTTCACACACATCTAACGCAGTGTAGCAGGTGCATTCGAGGATATGTTTCAGACGCGGGGTATTCTGATCATGTTGCGCTCTCAGACAGAGGCAGATACTGGGATCAGCAAGTACACAAATGATTTGCTCTGACACAAAATGCTATCAGGACATTCCTAACGTTTATTGGATCGAAATGGAAACAATCAAGATAAAAGGTGGGCCGGTGGCATAGTGGCTACTAGCACTGTGGCCTTAGCACCTCCTGGGTGAAGGGTTTGATTCAGGCCTTGGGGTCTGCGTGTGTTCTTCTCATGCTTGCTTGGTTTCCGTCCAAAGACTTGATGATGATGATGCTATTTGGTTTGTCCAAATTGCGCATAGCGTAAGCCTGTGCGCTCTGCAATGGACCCGAGACTACCCAGGCCCGCTGCAACCATGTAATGTACAGTGTGAGCTGAATGAAGAACGAGCGAGATCATCCGTTAAAATTCCATTTCTATACAATTTCTTGCTTACAGAATAAATAGCTGCATCTAATATGATTGACTGATTGACTTCGTAGTGCTCATGTACTGTGTTGCATAGGGGCGCTTCAGGTTGCTCCACTTTCGACCAGCTGCACAGACTCTGAACAGATGAACTGGATCTGGTTTGAACTAGAAGCTGGAAATAAGTGAATACTTCTTTGTCTGTTCTTCTTCAAACACTGATTTGATTGTCTTTAAAATAATATCATATATTTAGTTCATTACTCAGACCGGGGGAAAGTCTGGGAAAGCGCTCTCATTTTTGAATGTCTCTAGACTTGGAGCTAGTTTCTTGTCCAATGAGAATGTGATTGAAAAAAAAAAAAAAAAAAGTCTGTGATGGTTTAGAAAACTAGAACCACATCTTTGAATACGGTTATTATCTCTGCGGCCGTATTATTTCATTTCAGTTCCCTGAAATACTTTTCTTGGAGCTGCAACTAGACTATAAAATAAAGGTGCACATTATCCATTCAACGCACAGGCCTGGTTCTAATAACCAAAACATACTTCCTGGTATATAGTTGCACTTTAGCCCATGTAGCACATAGTTATAGCAGGAATAACTTGTATATATATATATATATATATTTGAGGAGTCTATGAATGTTGGTTATCGAACCCTCGACCCTGGAGGTGCGAGGCTGTAGTGCTAACAACTATGCTAACCCTAAAACCCTATTTATAATCAAAATAAAAAAATTGGTCAAAATTCATCATCATGAGCATCACTTTGGCCCATAAATGTAACTTCCACAGGGTTTAAGATCAAACTGAGCCCCTCAATGTAATTAAGGTGGATGATGATGTCATAGTGTGTGAAGGGCCGTCTTGTTCTTCCAAGGAGAAGATCTTTTTCGGGGTCTTAACATGCTCAAAAGTCGTGAAGTTCAGCACAGGTTGGAATCTGCTGCCATTAGGACACCTGAGCGGCTGGCCACTGATTGCGGCACACATCTAGATCTAATCAAGGTGAAATACTTTCGCAAATTTGGTTATTGTGGGTTGTTTGCAAAACACACCCAATGGACTGTTCAAACTTGCGAAGGAATTTTAATATGTCGAACAGGTCAGCCATGGCAGTGACTTAAGACATTTCTGCTGTAGGATGTAGTGGAGTAAACGTAAAAAAAGGATTCTTTAATAACACGACTTGAGTAAACTACAGATGAGTGCACTACGTACTTAAGTTACCTTCTCTTCTTAGTCTACAAATACCATAGGTCAAATACGATTGTTTGCTTAAACATGGAAAAGACCCGGACGCAAAGTATTTCGTGTCTAGTGACAGAAGAAGAAGGCATGGTACAGTACATCTCACATCACATCATCCGCGTCGTTTCAGCTATAAATTCAAACTATGGGAAGCGGAGATCAAAGGGTGAATAACTAAAAAGTCATTGGAGCTGTCCAAGATGGCTGCCGCATAAAGTTTTAGTGTTTGCGAGAGTTTTTTTTCTTTCCCCTTGTTCAAAGATTAAAGATGAAGATGACGACGAAGAGACTCTGGGTGAGAAACTTCCATAACGTGTTATCTCAATGAACCTTGTAGCAGCAGTGCCAAAGCAGAGCCTAAAAAAAAAAAAAAAAAAAATGTCTTTTTGAAAGACATGACTGAGAACATTGGAACAATTCTGTGAAAGTGATTTTGACACAAATGCAAATACATAAATGTTTTTTTTTTTTTTTTCATTTTTTTTTTCACTAGGTCTAAAATGCCATCATTCCATTAAAGATTTATAGCCTCGGATTTATAGCGTTTCGAAGTTTTAAGACGTGTCTCTAAAGTGGTCTCGCTGTTCCTACCATCCTCTGCAAAACACGTGTCATTTATTACCTCACACACTGTTGACACATAATGTGCCAGAACTCTGTGTGCCTGTTTGGGAAGATGAAGGATAAAAGAGCGTCAAGCTTTATTACAGGCCCGTGGAAGGTCCTGTTTGTACAGCAGGCGGGTTTATTGCGCTCTGAGAGGGTCATAACGGGAGGCGATTCTCCCTCACGTGGCCTCGGTGCAGGTTCTTCTGCTCCTCTTTTCTTGACTTTGCAAACAGCTGAAGGTCTGTTATTATTCGCTGAGGTCAGACCTTTGGGCCGTCTGTCATTTTTGCTTCTTTGCCCGAGATCATGGAGAGGGAGAAGGCATGAGCGTGTGTGTGTGTGTGTGTGTGTGTGTGTGTGTGTGTAGTTACAGAAGCTCCTGAAAGCTTCGGAAAGCTTTTACCACTGAACTGTGAAGCTTTCTGGGTGACTTCAAGTGCACACTTGGGGCAAAACAGCATTCCTGCTCGAGCTATTTAAAAAAAAAATTGTTTTTACCAAGACTGAACTGTTTTGATGGTGTCCACCTGAAAGGAGATAATTTACTGAATTAAAATCTTTGAAGTGTCTCCAGAGATCTCAACACGTACCCTCTAACCTTTTCCACATCCCATATTCTTCTACTTTGGGAGATAAAATTATTGCTTTGTAAATAGCTGGAAACTTGTGCTTTCATGTATATATAAAAAGTCCTCCTGTATTTTCCACATCTCTGATATCCTTTAGCTGAGGAATTCCTCATGAAATCACAGAAAGCCAGGAGTCTGGACCGTGGCTCAATGACATCACCTCTGAATATGTCAGTAAATCCCGTTCTGGTTTCCCCATTACGCATGTGTGAGACAATCCACGCGATGTCGGATTTCACACACATATCAGAACTGGTGTTAAGTTCTGGAATGTCTGGATTAGTGCTTATGCACCATCGCTGGAAGGCTACCGTGGCTGAATTCTGAATTTCTTCTCCATGAAAGAGACTAAAGAGTCTCCCGACGGTCTCACTGATCATGAGTTATGCGGTTACGTCTGGATCTGGTTTGGTTTTATGGTTGGAACTAGGAGTCTGATTGATCGCATGCAACATGCAGTACATGGAGGGAAAGGCAGTAAACCCTGGCTCGCCGTGCTGCAGAGACGAATTGCTTTACATTTACGTGTCGTCATTTGGCAGACGCTGTTATTCAGAGCGACTTCGGAAGGGTGCAAGCTTTAGGGAAGCCGTAAGGATTTCGGAACGGAGAAAAAGGGATAATGATGACAGGGAAAAGTGCAAGTGAGCAACAATAGGGTGGACAAATGAGATAATTTAAAGAGGTTGTGAACTAAGCGTCAGAACTGTGGATGCTTTGCAGTGGAGATATTATGTACATGAATATCTAAATATGTCGATACATGAAGGAAGGCCAGAGAGAAAGTTTTGCGAGAAGATTTGTTGAAAACAATTAGAGCTTGTTTGACGATGTGTTCGTTTCTGTAGTCAGGAGACCTTTTGCATCACATGATCAGACATGACACAAAACCTTGGGGTAGTTATGCACTAATAAACAAACCGTCCTTCTTCCCATCCTATTGCTAACCGGGCTCTCTTTCATAAAATCAGGATGATCCAGCTTTTTATATACACCAGGGCCACATAGATGCCTGCTTAGTCTTTTATCATCTCAAGACTGGAATACTGCGTATTGCTCCCTGCAGATTCGCCCCGTGCACCGTCTGACCCTTGTGACTGATCCATAATGCAGCTGCATGACTGTTCTTAATCTCCTCAAGTTCTCTGACATCATTCTATTGCTACGCTCTCTACACTGTTGCTGCCTGCGGTAGATTTTAAAAACTGATGATTGCCTACAAAGCCAAAAACGAATCCCCAAACTACCTGAAAGCACTTATCTTCCTTTCCTCTGCAGCAGGTTCCATACAAGGCTCTAGCAAGGCTCAACCTGGCCCAGAATTGAAAAAAAAAAACATGCTAGCCTACAAAGCCAAAAATGGCCCCAAAACGACCTGAAGGTATTTATCAACCTCGAATCTGTGCTAGCTTCCATATGCGACTCCAGCACAGCTCAACGTGGCTTAGATTTGAAACAATAATGCTTGTTTACAATGCCAAAAATGCCCCTCACCTCCTGAAGGTTCCTACAGTCCTATAATGTTCAAGTTTCCTATGACGCACTAGCAAGGCTTGAATTGGCCCAGATATGAAATAACAAGTCTTGCTTCCATTCATCCATCTAGGAACCTCCAACTAGGGACCATTGTGGCCAATGGTTATTACCATTGTATTTACAGTATTACCATTTTTACGACAGTGGTAGGACCTCCATTTAATAGTCACATACGGGCAATTTGCGAACAACAATTAGCCTAATCTATATGGTGGAAGGAAACCCATAAAGCACAGGGAGAACATGCAAAAAAAAACGTGTAGTGCACTCAGACTCGAAGTGGGAATTGACCTCAGACACTGGAGGTACAAGGCGACAGGGCTAACCGCTGTGCCGCCTCATTCTTGTTTACAAGGCCAAACCCCCAAATTACCTGAAGGGACAGAGGCACTAGCAAGGCCTACAAAACAGATTAGCTTTTGAAGTAATTATGCCTGTCTACAAAACAAAAATGGACCCAAATTAACTAAAGGTCTGTACCTGTATATGAGGATCTAGCAGTACTCCACTTGCTCTCTATCATGGTTTTAGTTTGATTCTATTCTTAGACCCGAGCATAGTTGTGCTTAAACAAGCATGTTTAGAGACATTGACACTAATAATCTTTGCCATTTGCATTGAAAGAACTGTCAGGGTTTTGATAGTCAGGTCCAGTATAGGAAAGTCTTAGCTGCTAGTTTCAGATTGTGTCTCCTCATTCAGGAAGAGAGCTGAGAAATCTGGTTAGATACAGTATGTCCCGAGAGACTTTGAGGTGAATTAAGGAAGAGGGGTTGAGTTATGTGTCATCAGAATAGCAGAGTTAGAAGAATCTATAAAATTTGATGATTGAGCCAATTGATTTGAGGTTTAGGAAGAATACAAATGGGCCGAGAACAGACCCCTGAGGAACTCTCATAATGAATCTGCGATTTAACCAAACCTGTCAATGCTACTGTACAGCATGTGTTAGGAAATATAAATATAATCCATCATAGATTAATCTTAATCTCTTTTCTTATATTATTGATAATGATATAAAGCTTAATAATATTAGCAGATCTTCCAGAATTCTTTGTGATTCTGTAATAACGATTTGGGATCGGTTTTGGCATCAGAATAAGAAGAGGAGCGATCAGGAAGTGTGTCACTTTCTCTGTGGTCCCAGTGGCTTTGGTAGGAAATGAAGCTAATCTGGTTGATCACTGCCAGCTCTCCCTGCTCACCAGACCATCAGCAGTGCTAATTGCATTTACATCATGAAATCTACCCAATCCTCCAACCTCCGGACCAGACCTGTGAAATCCAATATTGAGTCCAAATCCACCAAAAGCCCATGTCTCTAGTCCCCTGTCCCCCTAGATTTTTTTGAAGTTTAAATCTTCACACCACATTTATACAATTCCTTTTCATCCGTTTCTCACTTGCTTGCTGCCTGGCCCTGGGCTCTCAGATGGCCAGCGCATGATGGAATGTTAGTTTTGGATTCCGCAGTGAAAGGAGACTCTGTGAGAAAGCAGTCCTGCCCGGTTTATGACTGGCAAACAGGCTTGCTGATTTCTTTCTGTTTGTTCAGACCCTCTTTCTGTTTGCTTTTAGGCTGGTTTGTGCTAAAAAAAATGAACTTTATGACTTTTCCAAACAGTAGCAGATTCTTAGCTGTTTACAGGCTGCTCATCAAACAATGGGGCTTAGAAGTAAACAGGAAGTGGTGATGGTGTATGCTTCATATGCTTTTAGGTCTTACTCAGGGTGACTGTAAACATCTTCCTAAAACCATTGCAAGAACCTCAATGACTCATGCAGTATGCAGGTATGCTGGTTACTTCTTGATTACTGTTTCAAACAAACATTTTCTTTTCTTTTTGTCATTTGCCAAAATCACCCGCTAGCTACAGTACCTCCCCAGCCATACAACTGCTACAAAATGAAGGCTAGCACATGTTTCCTCTTATATATGCAAGAATTTTTCAAACTGCTCCTCATTCCTTCAACCCAGAGAGCTCAGCCAGCTTTTCATTCTTGGACTGGCATGAAGCACTGTAGCATCATTGGTATTTAAAAATCCCGATTACTAGGAGATAGGGAGAACATTTCCTGTTGTACCACTTGGGAGCCACAGTTATTTCTAGTTAAGAAGAAGATTCACGTCCACAGTAGAGAAACTACATATGAAATCAGTGCCTTGCTTACCAGTGTAAAGAAAATTAGTGCCTTGCTTACCAGTGTAAAGGTAAATCAGAAACGATTGCAGTCATGCGCAAATAATAAAACCATTAGAGATGGCAGGATTGGGGAAAAAGAAAAAGAACCACACGTGTGCTGCTAGCTAAGACTTCAATCTGGCCAGTGTTCAAATTAGATGCTCCACCATCATGGGTTTTAATGTATATCTTAAGTTATTTAATGTTACACTACTGTCATGAATCGAGGTGCGAGGCATAAACGCAGAGGTCCAGGTGTTAAAGGAAACGATGTTTATTTAAACACAAAAACAGGTAACTTAAATAAACAAATAGACTTTAATATAAAACAAACCAAAACACGAATAAAGATGACGGGAAACACAAACTGAACACACAGACATTAACGAGATATAAATCAACAGATGCAAGACAAATAACTAAACTCAAGACAACCTATTTATAAAGAAACTAATAATCAACTTGGTTCAGGTGGGTGCCCCACGTCACCTGACCGAGGTGCATAATGGGAAATGAAGTGACAACAAAAGGAACTACAAACATCTCTAGGGGTTATCCCTGACATAACCCCCCCTCAAAGGGCGCAACTCCGGGGCCCCACAGGAGGTCCAGGGCATCCCCCCCAGGGTTCAATGTCCGCCCCTCTCCCCCAGAGGCTGGCACCTATGTCCTGAGGGCCCCATGGCCTGATGCCCCCGTTGCAGTGGGGCGGCGGAGGCCGAGAATGAGCGCCGTCCTTTCCGGTGCAGGGCGGCGGCGGAAGAAGCTCTCTGTCCTCCTCGCTGAGAGATGGCGGCAGGAAAACTTCCTTGTCCTCAGTGACGTAGAACGACGGCGGTGGAGGAAGAGGAAGCTCGTCGTCCTCAGTGGCGCATGACGGCGGCGGCAGAGGAAGAGGCAGCTCGTCGTCCTCAGCGGCGCGTGACGGCGGCGGCGGAGGAAGAGGCAGCTCGTTGCCCTGCATCACTGAGGACGGCGAGCCCCCTCTGCCACCGCCGCCTCGCATCACTGAGGACGGCGAAAGTCTTCTGCCTCCGCCTCCCTGCTTCAACAGGGGCATCAGGCCACCTAAACTACTGGACAAAGGTGCCAGCCTCTGGGTAAGAGGGGCGGACATTGGACCCTGGGGGGGGGGGATGCCCTGGACCTCCTGTGGCGCCCCGGAGTTGCGCCCTTTGAGGGGGGGTTATGTCAGGGATAACCCCTAGAGGGCGCCAAAGTGCCCTGTGATTTTGTGTGTAGTTCCTTTTGTTTTCACTTCATTTCCCATTAAGCACCTCGGTCAGGTGACGTGGGGCGCTCACCTGAACCGAGTTGCTCATTAGTTTTATTATAAATGGTTTGTTTTAGTTCAGTTTAGCGTCTTGCATCTGTTGATTTTCACCTTGTTCATGTCTGTGCGTTTCAGTGTTTTTATACGTGTTTTAGTTTCATTTTCATTCAAAGTATATTTGTTTTGTTCATTTCCCTGTTTTTCTTTATAAATAAAATCATCGTTTCCTTCAAACACCTGGATTCTCTGCGTTTATGCCTCGCACCCCGATACGTGACAACTACTCCCTTTTATAATCTTTTCTGAACAATGTTATGAAATCTACATGTTTTATCCAGCGACTTTAAAATCGCTAACACCCAACTTCCCGGTCTCCACTTAGTCATGGTGTTTCCTGGTAGATGCAAGCTGGTCTGTTTTTGTTGTAGCCTCATTATTGCAACCCTCACACGAAAACATCTGTGGCCTTTAAACCCTTTTGGTATGTGTGTGCTCTTTTAAGTAGACCACATCAAGTAATAAAAACCTACCCATCTCACTAACCAGAGAGGACCATAACTTGGTCGATCAGTAGTTTTCCAAACATGTTAGCCTTTCAAAGAGCATAAATCAGACTTTACATGTTCATGGCCCGTACATAGCCCGTTTCATGCCCGCTGTATGGAAAATCCAAAAACGAGATTTTCATTGACTGACAAGTTTTAATGTTGCTCCTGGCTCTGAGCTAACTTTTTTGCTTGGTATATTTGAGTTCTTATAATGTGTCTGCTGGCCGCACAATCCTGTTACTCTCGGCTCATTGAATTCTTGTTCAGAAAGCTCAGAGGGTGATGAGGGACTTTGAAGGCCATATCGTCTTCGTTCCTGCAAGCTGTAACATACCAAGTCCCCCTGGACACGCTCTACTAATGTGCACAGAAAATGTGATTTATTATAGCAAAGCAGAAGAGTGCAGGCTTGGATGAGGTTTCATTTACAGTACAATGTTGATATTAAAGGTGGGGAAAGTGACTTTTAGGTCCAGAAGGCTTTTTTTTTTTTTTTTTGTGATGTGCGGCAAAGTTTAATAATAAAAATGTCAGCTCAGGGTTCACCTCAGGTCTTGGTGATGTTCCAGACTGTGTAAGCAAGAGAAATATAATAGGCCTGCTTTATAATGTGGACCACCAGCACCTAACCTATAAGGTCTACTTATTTCTTAATTATGGTACTAGTCAGTTCAAAAAGAGTTGTGTCTTGTACTAGTGTAGAGGATTTCTAGTCTAGTTACCCATTTGGGGGATTTATTTTAATTAAATTGTTGGTTTTAAAACAACAGGCTTCAGCCATTGTCCACCAAAGCTATTTTGGGGAAGTGTAAGTCGGTAGGGTATCTGTGCATTGGTGGTTCAGTGGTAGACTTCTCGACATCTATGCAGAAGGCCTGGATTTATGTCCCAGCTACTAGGGTAACAGGGCAACCTTATTGCCAGTCTGAAGCCCAGATAAAAATGGATGGGTAGCATCAGGAAGGACATCCATCTTAAAACCTGTGAGGATTGGCTGATCTGCTGTGGGGACACCGTAAATGGAGAAACACCAGCAACAACAAATCTTTTGCATATTCATGTGAGAGTTCATGCAAGGATCAAAAATACATTGTTTTTTAAAAAAAAAGTTAACCAAAAAATTGAATGTATACAATTGGTTCATTTACTTTACATGTAGTAAATTAACTGATATTATGATTCTAATGTTATTTACATGTAACAGAGATTGATCAGATGCAATGATTTCTTTACTCGTAACCGTGCCAACAGATTTACCCTAAAACTAAATCACTGAACAAGGCTTGCATGGGTTAGGTAGTGTTTTGGTCTTTCCAAGCGTTCACAGTGATTTGTTAGATATTTCAATGTGACTCTCTACAGAAGTGGATTCAATCCCAGACTTTGAGGATACTACCCGATCCCCCCCCCTCGCTCTTTTTTTTAAATATTTTTTTATGAGCCTCTGTACTTCTCTGAACTATTTCCAAAGACAGTCCAACCATAGCTAAGCTCACATCCTTGGAGTAGCTGATCCATCCACTTTGGGGCTTTTTTAAGCATTTGTCTGTCTCAAACCTTCCAGAAAATATGTGTGAACTCAACATCATGTTCTACTAACAGGGGGAAATCTGTTCTATGAGACAAAGCTATGAGACTTGGCCTTTCTTTAGATGCCTACGATTGAGGCAGAACGCTTATCGCAAATGAGAGAAACATTCACATGTAAGCTTTAGTTTCTCTAAGGCCTGTTTTATTAGGTGCGTGTCTACCAATGAATCTTGTCTGAAATGTGCACTCATGATTGACTGAGTGGTCGGCGATGGCAAGGTGTTCGGTTTTTATATATGGTGATTCTTGAGCCACCGGAAAAATCAGGGAAAGCAGACTATTCGTAAACACTCATAAAGGTCAGGAGACATCTCCAAAGAAGTATTGTGCATTCTTTAGCAATGACCAAGGAAGGAGGAAAGGCTGTTTTATTCTCTCTTCCAAGCAGGCTTCTAAAAACCTTAGGGCACAGGATGAGAACTATTTAAAAAGTCCTTCAGAAACAGAAATTGTTGAACGTGCTGTCCAATAGCAGTAGTTATAAATAAAGGCAGAATAGTCAGTATTTTTCTTCCATATAATATATAATGTTACTTTCTAATAACATGGAATTTTTTTTAAAAAAGGGTTACCTTTGGTTCCAGAATGTTTTTTATTTGGCTTGGCTTCTTGTCAGTCATTTGTAGACACACCCCCTATGGCCTTTTACATGTTATTGCATGTTTATATAGTTGCAACTAAGCTTTCAAACAGTTAAATGTACTTGAAAGTCAAAATCTTATTTAACTTATTTTATAATTTTTTTCCACAAACGCTACTTAGTGCACATTTAAATCAACTAGCTTATCAGGTGTCCCGAGCCTGCTGATCAATCAGAACTGGGATTAAAAAAAAAAAAATCATCAGCTATTTTATTAGCTCAGTAATTATTACACAAGCTACATCATTTCATTATGTCTTAGCACAATACAGTAATTCTTAAAAATTTATTTTATAATTCATAAGAGTCCTTTTTCAAGACTTTCCACCTGGAGACCTCCATGATACGGGAACCCTCATATGAAGGAACTCGCCAAACAATGAATTTCTAGGCAACAGTTTGGCTTCAATGAGATCTCTCCGTTATGGTAGATTTGAGCAAAACAAGCTGTTATAAAAAAGTGTGACAAACTCTTAGAAAATATATTGTACAGTGGAACCTTGGATTACGAGCATAACTCGTTTCGGAAGCGGGCTCGTATTCCAAAACACTCGTAAATCAAATCTTTCCATAAGAAATAATGAAAACTCAAATAATTCGTTCCACAGCCCACCCCCTCCAAAAAATACTGAAAAATAATTAATACAATATATAAAGTAAAAATAAAACAAATTAACTTGCACTTTAAATCCCAACAGATAAGTGTTTCCATTTGTGCGCGCAGGCGCCGTGTATTTGTGTGTGTGTGTGTGTGTGTGTGTGCCCCTTCCCTCGCCTCGTCTTACACAGTAAAACTCCTCCTCCCTCCCCCCAACTTGCTTTTTAAGTTTCACAACAAACACACACACACAATGGAAACACTGTTTTAACGGGACAAAAAGAAATCTCTCTAATGACACTCGCGTGAGCGCAGACTAACGGAATCACTGCAGCAAAGTAAAAAAACAAAACAAATGAACCAGCACCTTACCTTTGAAAAGAATCGCGACAGAGCAGAGTTTCTGTGTAGAGCAGAGTGTGTGTGTCTGTGTGAAGCCGAGGAGAGGGCGAGAGAGTGTGTGTATGTGTGTCGGTGTCAAAAAACTTGGCACTCGTAATCCAAGACATGGTCATTTTTCAAGTCAAAAGTTATTAAAAATCTCTGCTCGTCTTGCGGAACGCTCGTAAACTCGCGATCCGAGGTTCCACTGTGCAAAACGCTATAAATCCACCCTCCACAGTTTGGTCGTGATGGATAAATCAGGCTACAGTTTTGTTTGTGGCCAGGCAAATATGCAAATTAATATAAATAATATCACTGGTTTAAGTTTTACACAATTACAAAGATTGTTGAAGATCATGAGAAATATTAAAAAAATAAAGTAAAGGATAAAAAAGAGGTTGCTGCATCAACCTATGCATCCTAATGCTGCTCTATCAATATCAGTTTTATTAAATTCTTTTGACGACAGCGGCTTATCGTCGCACAGGGATGTGCTGTCTCGAGCATCAGCTAACCGCTTAAATGCTTGTGGGTCCATAAGGTTTTAACAGAGTTCATAAATCGTGCGGGGAGTAGCGAATTCAGGCTTATCGATATATCCAGGCTTACCAAACACAATAGCTTCCCATATCTCAGGTCTCTTGTACACAAAGTGATTGCATGTCTCTATGTCTCTTGAGTGATATGAAATTCATAAATACTGACATGTACAGCTTCCAAGTTCAGCAAAGCCAATGCTAGTGATAGTTTAATGCGTCTAAAAGAAGAATACATAATTATTCAGTAACACGTTTATTTTGTTATTGACAACCTGAACAGTTGTGTGCCTGAACAGAATAATTTGCCAAAATGAGTTAAAGTAAAAAATTGGTGTTTCTTCTTTTTGCTGTCAAACTCTTGAATTAATTACTTCTGTGACATCAGCCCAAGAGATTACAGCTTCCTTCCAGCTAGGCTAGAGCTTCCCCTCCCTGAGTATATGAAGCAAAATCTAATAGCTAATAAACACTGAGAACGACAGTACAGCCAACTTCACGAGTGTAAGTAATGAGTTGTCTAATCTTTGGATTTCGTTCTTCGTGTCCAAGTTTCATACTCGGCTGCTTTTTGACCATTGCCCTCCGTGCGACCTTGATTTTTGGATCGTGTGTTGTATTTGTCACTTAATAAACCACGGTCTTTAAGTGTTATTAAGCATGTGTCTGAAATATTATTTCCAAGACCGCAGAGACAGCACGATCCTGTACAGTTTCCTTTGTAACGTATCGCCTTTGACTACTTCCTCATCATTTTCAAGCCAACTTGTTTTTTGGATGGTTGGATCCTTCAACTTAAGCTGAAGATAAGATGTCAAAGCACGCTTGGAGTTCGAAAAGATCTCCGAAGCGATTCCACAATGTACTGTTTACGTTTCCCCATTTTGTTCATTGTTTTCAAGTTGGCACTGATAGACCAGCGGCATACCCCTGCATGGCCATTCCTGATCCAGCCTGACGCCAACCAAAAACCTACTGTAGAAACATGAAAATATGTTCTTTTGACATTTCTTATGATTTCGGAAACTTTCATCTAGCCTGAATACCAGACCCAACAATAAACTACTGGAAGACGTTCATGTACTGTACATGCACACACGTAAACACTCTGTCTATCTTTCCTAAGAGCATACTGCAGATAAGCAGCCGGCTAGACTCCAGTGTCTGGAGATTACAGGGTCCATGTTTAGAGAAACAATCCAAATCGCTTAAGTTACAAAAGGCCTTGTCTGGGTCTTGCCTGATATCTCGGTTTTTCCTTCTACTTTCCAAACAAGCCTGTTTCGTTAGCACTACCCCAGGCCAACGCTGTCACCCCGAAGCCGTCAGTACAACCAAGGAATGCACCCAGCTGTCACATTTCATGCTTTCAGTGAGAGTTAATCAAATTAAACCCGAACGCACGGCTCGGTTCCAAACGTGAGCTATTAATACACACATGAGGAAGACTAGCAGCTGGTAGGACTTGGCCTAAGTGCAGTGCGCATGTGTATGTGCCAGAGCACGTCCCTGGTGCCACTCGTCTACCCGAAAATGCACAGCATGTCTGACTCAGAGCAGCGCATCAGGGCCATCAGAAATCCTGGGGACATCAAGTCAACCTAGGACTAAATACCCTATTTATTTCTCTATATAATCTCCTGCTACAGTAATGCACTTATCCCAGTTGAGTTCCTGTAATGTGCAAGTGGTGTTGGTGAATGATTGTGTGTACAGTTCCCGCACACAGATGTGTCTCTTCCTGACAACAAGTTAACTGTTGATTTTCAAGAAGGAGGCGTTCGACTCACTGAATGTTCACAGGAATGACTACTGCACAGTTGGCTCTGAGCCACCCTGAAGATGTTTGAAGACGTACGGCCTTCTTTCAAATTTCTGCACCATTCAAATGTGTTTCTGCGGTTAAGCGTCTCATCACCGTACTGTGCTTGGTGTCTTTATGATGACTTTTTAATCTTCGAAAGTGAAGATGGTGAAGGAGTTAGCGAGACTATTTATATCAGCCGTCCCTCGGACGGAATCCGAAGCAGGAGGTTTGCTGTCGCAGCCGGTCTCCCCCCTGCCGGACGTTAAACAGTTCTTGTCACGGATTTCTGACATCAAGAAACTCATCTCGCAAAAACAGATCAGGAATCAGATGTATCTTGAATCCAATCCAATTGGGAGAAGATTTGCATTTGGCGTGTTTGTTTTCTCGTTCCTGCTCCGATCAGATATGGCAAGAAACTGAAAAAAAACCAAAAAAACAAAAACTGCAAAAACAATCTGATTGAAGCTGCGGGAATTTGCGAATCCTCCAAAAATGTCCAGATATAACCCGCGCAGGAGGCAGAAGCGCATTAGGGGGAGTGCATTAGCGGAATGTTTTTGAAGCCGATGTTTATTGTTTTCATTCCTTTTTCGGTCCATTGGGAGATTAGCGAGACTTTGGCTCTGTAGTGACGCTTGCACAATGTTGAGTGCAGGGACGGAAGCCAGCGCAATGTTTCCCATGTTCCCTTGGTCTGTGGTGCGCTGAAGGCAGAAATGTTTTGCTGTGCGAAGGTTATCACAGAACGATCTGCTCGAAAGGTGAAACAAAGGAAACTTTGGATCACTCTTTCTCACGCTCTCATTTTTTGCACTTTTCTCACCATATAATAATTTCACTTACCGACTCACTCCTAACACTCTAACCGTCGAGTTCCTGAGCCATCTGGCTCTCTAACTCAGTCTCCCTCTCGGTTACCGTCTGTCCGACACGACCGCTTACCTCCTCCCTCCCTCCCGCCTGGCGCTCGCCAGCTCCTAATTAAGGGCCAGTAAAAATAATCGCAGAGTTGCTAAGCTCATGAGTTTCTGTGTGCGGAGGCCGAGCGAGCTCCGCGCTCCTGGAGCACGTTCATCAACAAGCTCTCAAATGCAGGTCTGCAAACTGAAACCGTTGGCATTTCTTCACCCCCTCTTCTGCTAAACATTATCCCCTCCACCATGCTATGCCTCGATCGAGCGCTCCGCTCTACCCCGTCTGGCCTTACAGTTTCCTGGATTGTCTCATGAGTAGAAGAGAGATCTCCATCCATGGAGAACATCAACGCCGACGCCTCTTAGACCAACCACACTGTCCAGATCACAGACAAGTTCACCGTAGAAAGTGCCCAGCGTATAGGTGGAACCACATGTTTCTACTGCAGCATGGCCGTCCGTCCACATCACAATGGCAGCAATGACTCAACAGCGCTTCAGTTTATTCCTGCTCTGCTCTCGCCAGGCACCCGAGCCAAATGCTCCACATCGCTGCACCATTAATATCCTCAGTGTTTACAAACACTATCCAAGTATTTGTTAGTAGATCATTGCTACGCGTGTTATGATAACTGCACTTTCTGCCAACACGTCCATGATATCTGCCCGGAAGGGACGGTTCAAGCTCGAAGGACGTGACTTTTCACTCCGGTTGTCCTTGGAGATCCGCTACGCAGAATAATTAGCGCTGGCTCTATTCGCTCGAAATTTCGCAATCCTTAGAACGGAGATCACAAATTTAAACGGTGTCCTCTAAAAGGCTCTCAATTAAAACTAGCAGGGGTGTTCAGGTCAAACCGGGACTTTCGATAGCGCCGAATTTAGAGAGAGAAAAAACCTCAAGTACAAGTACAAGCAGGCTTTTATTTATTGTTATTTCAACCATATACAGTAGAGAACTGAAGCGACGTTCCTCCAGGACCAAGGCGCTACATTCAACGTAAATTTATAACTAAACTTGACTCGCTAACTAAGACACCTAATTAGCTGGGACACCTCAAATTAGCAAAACTATCTACAAACTATAGAAAAACACAAAAACAGGAGCAAAAACACGACACAATGCAATACTCTCTGTGATAGTGAGTTGAGGTAGTGCAGATAAATTGTCTTTGAGACGACTGATGAAAAACAGAAAACGTTTCTTGTTTATTGTTCATCTTTATTCACCGTTTATCCCTCTATATAACCCCCCTGCTACACTAATGCACTTATCGCAGTGTTTCACCAGTGCTTGGACACCATCAAGGCAGAAGTTCTGAGTACGCCGGAGACATGATCGGACTGCCTGTCTGATTCATGTTTGAAACCCCGGCCTCCCAGGAACTCCTATAACATGTGGAAATGGCTTGAAGTGGGCACAGGACTGTACGATAGTTGTAATGAGTCCCTGTGCTGGTGAATGATTGTGTGGACAGTTCCCACAGACAGATGCGTCTATTCCTCAAGTTCGGGACAATTATTAGTCGAGGATCAAGCATTTCAATGCCCGCAGTGGCTCCGAACCACCTCGGCCGGGATCATAATTCATGGACTTTAAAACACTGTCTCCATTCCAACGTGCTCCTGCGGCGACGAGTCTCATCCGCATACTGTGCTTGAACTCTTCGACAGATGTCAATCACAGGTTTCACGCCTGCATTCACCAGAAATTGCATCGCAAGTCCCGGTCTCGACTCGAACGCCCTTTTGTAAACAAGCCATTTAAACTACAGTGAACCTGACCACGATAAAGCAAGTACTAAACATGGTGAATTTACGATGATACATGGACAAGCAACCGACTGTGTCCAAAACACGCCCATGTTAATCACTGTTCTCTGTCCTCCAAACTTAATATGGTGTATTATGCTTCCCCGCAAAAACCAACAAATACCATATTCTCACACAATCACACAGTTCCCTGCTGTTTTAGTAACTTCCTACATTCTTGCATGAGCTCCAGCCACAAAAGTCTTCCAGGAGCTCAGATTTAATCAGCCTCAGTAGTCCGGTGACCTGAGATTTGGACACCTTTTAAAAATGTATTTGGCTCCTTACAAAAATAAATAAATATATAAATAAATAAATAAATAAATAAATAAATAAAGTACGGGCTTGAATACATTGTCCTTTCTCCTGAAGAGTTTTGAGCTTGGCAGTGACAACGCGTCTCAAATAACAGCCGTGCTGCCACAAAATCATATATCATGGTAACCCGCAATGCCCTTATCCCCACGTCATGTCCTCAGGTCATTAACTGGTGAGTTAGTGGCCAGGCCATGATTTCAGCATTTCCTGATTGCTGATTTAGGATCGGGACAACCTGTGTGTGTGTGTGTGTGTGTGTGTGTGTGTGCGCGTGTGTGTGTGATGACTTAATCCGATGGCTATTCCTTCGGTTTTTGCACATTTTCCATCTGCTGCTTGTTCTATTCTTAAACGCTGTTATGATCCTTCGCTTTGGTCTGTGACTAAAAGAAAGGAAGCCTGACCTTAATTACAATCACAGACTTTCTGTTAAATGTCAACTGTTTTCTTCTCACTCTGTTTTTTTTTTTTTTTTTTTTCCACTTTGGGAGTTTTATAAGAGATCTGGGACACGACTGAGGCAGCTTGTGAAGTCAACATCATACAGTAACTCCAGGAAGTAGATAAAGCCCGAGTCCGGGATAAAGTGCCACCGTCTATTTGGATCAAACTCTGGCTTGTTTAACCTCTCGGCGAAACGTTGTCCATTACAGAAGGCGCGGCACTCGAATTCTGACCTCTTCTGCCACTGACAGGTGAACTCGTGTAAGCCTACATCACATCCCGGTGCACTATTCATTTTCACCCGACTGTGAGAATGCACAGATGAGACTGGAAATACTTTCCAAGCCACAGACCCTTTTGATCACTTTGCTGTTGAAATGTCCTTTTTACCAAGCTGAGCTCTCCTGGATCAGAGCACCACCCACCTTTATCACTCACACACTCATCGTCTCTATCGCTTTCTCCTGTATACAGGCTTGCTGAGGGTCTTCAGTCTGTCCCGGGAGACTTAGTGCACAAGGCGAGTACATTCTGGACAGGATGCCAAACCATCGCAGAGCACACACACACACGCGCACACGCACACACACACACACTACAGGCAATTTGGGAACGGCAATTAGCCTAATCTGCATGTCTTTGGACTGCGGAAGGAAACTGGAGAACCCGGAGGAAACTGGCCAGGAATCAAACCTGTGCTAACCACTACACCACCGTGCCGCCCCAATCTCTATCTTTCTTTTGTATCGTGTTTTGTTCTTTTGTTTTAGGTCACAACGGCAGATTTGGGAAATCTGACGTTTCGGAAAACTTTTCATTGTTGACGTGTGGACAGGAAAAACGCTGTTTTCATCGTATGAGAGCGTCCGCCGCATGCACCGTATCTCCCGTATCAGTTTTTCATCCCTCTGGTTGGCTAACGTGTTTTTCCAGTTGAAAATATCTCGCCACCTATTGGTTTGGCAGACTCTCAACAGTGTGCTTCACGATTTCTTGTGTCATTTTTGTTTTTTGTTTTTTTTTTAGAACAGAAAATGTCATTCTATCCAATTTTATTCATGTAGCGCTGATTAATAGCGATCATCAAGCTTTACAGAATCACAGATAATTGAGATAAGTTCGAGGAGATCCGTATAAAGTATCATTTTCAGTTTGAAGGAAACTGTATTTGTATTTAAAAAAAAAACAAAACAAAAAAACATATGAGTCCTTCTATAATGTGGCGTACATTCCATGTCAGTTGATGATACAGTAAGTATATTTACTCTAAATATATTCTTCACTCACTCACCATCTACAGAACTTTCTTTCATATACAGGGTCTTGGGGTTCTTGAGTCCATCCCAGATTATTGCGAGGTACACCCTGGACATGGTGCCAATCCATCACAGGCCACACACACATCGCAGGTGATTTGGAAACACCAATTATGCATGCAAACTCCATGCACACAGACCCTGAGGTGGCAATCGAACCTGGACCCTGGAGGTGAGGAGCAACAGTCCTAACCACTAAGCCACCACACCACCCGTATTTTCTTGAACAATATCACATTTTCCCTGTTAAGGGAAGGCATAATGTTGCCAAATAGACCAATTTTGCCATTTTTGCTTTTTTGATTGAGGGTTTCTTGGTTTCAAAAACAAAAAACAAACAAAAAAACAAAAATAATGATAATAATAAGTAAAAACCATTAGAGTTAATAACACCTATTTAAAAATTTATTCAAAAACCCAAAATAGGAATTTTTAAAAAAATAACTTTAACATAGACATTTCTTTATGCTTGTAAAAGTTCTGTCAACTATGTGACTTAAGGCACCCGTCCTGGATATGTGGAACCGCATGTGATGTGGATAAATAAATGCTTTTTAAATGAGAACCCTTACAACAATGTGTTTAAAGTGTGGCTCACAGAGAAGAATGAGATGGTGTGATGTGGAGCTGCATCACATGATCTCATTCTTCTCTGTGGCCCACAAGTGTGGTAAGTGTTTTCTCATAAAAAAAAAAGAAAATTCTATGTCAGCTTGTTGTCATTGCGTATATTAATTAACTGTTAACTATGTAATGTACAGTGTTATGGTGTACAGATTATTCATGATTTTAGCTAAATGTGTTCACATATGAAGTTACATAATGAAATGATGGCCCAAAACAAACAAACAAACAAACAAACAAACAAACAAACAAAAACAAACATTTTCTAGGTTCAAATGTTTCTAGATCATTACCATTATCAGTCTACATATTAGATCTAAGCATACGTCATTCATATGGACACACGTTCACTTTTTCCCTCATCAAGACATAATTATTTTTTAAGCTGATAAAAAGAGGAGGCCAGAGTGTTCATTCCCATTTTTATAACCATGGTAGGCCCTCATTCAGGCAACTTGGGATTAGCCTAATCTGCATGTTTTTGGACTGTGGGAGGAAACCCACCAAGCACAGGGAGAACGTGCAAACTCCATGCACACAGTCTCCGAGGTAGGAATCGAACCCAGACCCTGGAGGTGCAAGGCATCCATTCTAACCACTAAGCCACCATGCCAACAATCGCTCACTCACTCACTCACTCACTCATCGTATGTACCACTTCGCCCTGTATACAGGGTCGCGGGGAGAACTGGAACCGATCCCAGGAGACTTGGCGCATGAGGCGAGGATACACCCAGGATGTGGTGCCAATCCATTCACACACTTCATGCAATTTGGGAATGCCAACTAACCTAATCTGCATGCTCCTTCCTCCTTGGAGGAAACCGACTAATCATGGGGAGAACACGCAAGCACCATGCACACAGACACCGGGGCGGGAATCGAACCCCACCCCCGAGATGGTTGGCAAGGCGACAGTTCTAACCGCTCCGTGATTCATGCAAAAATCACGCATATCTTTTGAATTGATGACAATCCTGGTCCTAATACTCTAAGAGCAAAGTGTGAAGCTGTGTTTAAGATAATTACCAAAGCGCACCCATGCAAACCACGCTGAGGGTTTGTGGAATCGGATAAACGCGCGCTTTCACGGTGTTTCGGAAAATCCTCGTCATAGCATGACGTCATGACCGCCGCCTGTCAATCTGTAATGAATGTCTGTGTTCCGTCCAGAAATTCAGCAGGAGGTCCACATTTATGCAACTCGTAACCATTTATTAAATATTACTGAATGATAGTAGCTAGGATAACAGCGCTAAAATAAACAGATAAACGATTTCAAGTGGTTAAACTGTCGCTGTGCTTTAAGAGGCCTGGAGCTGAGCTAAACACGCAGGAGTGTTTGTCGCGAAATAGCTCCAGTCAAGCCAGGCGCGGACGGCGATTCGGGCCATTTATTTAGAAGAGCTTTTGCAGGTGTAAGCATGTGTGTTTGTGAGTGAGGCAGCGTGGGTGTTAGGGTCAGTATTCTGGTGAAATGGTGCCTGAACACACACACACACACACACACACACACACACACACACACACACAGTCACACACACACGTACATGCATAGACATCGGCATGTCTGAGTCACCGAAAGGGGATTTCCTCTCACACAGAGCTTTTCAGTCCTACTGAAACAACACGCCTGCCAGACCAGTGGCAAATACACAGAGAGAGAGAGAGAGAGAGAGAGAGAGAGAGAGAGAGGCCTGTTGCCTCCTGTAAATCTAACACACTGTAATTACGTACGTTGCAAACCGCAAAATGGTTAGTCTAAGCTAAAAGATCGGCGAAAGTCTCACAAACCCAAAGAGCGACGGAGATCCAGAGCCCTGAATAACTTCAAACAAATCAAGGGCCGGGATGCTCATCAGTATGTTTTGAGCGTGAAAAACAACATTGCCATGGCAACACACATGTGTCACATCTGTTCTCCGATCAGTGATAAATAAACGGAGTGTGTTCTGGCAGCTCCATAACATCCGTCGTGTTACAGGCATCTGCTCTAAACCTTAATGCTCTTCGATGGCTCCTGATTGGGTTTCATGCATCGGCTGTCATCACTTCTACTTCTTATCGTCTCCTCAAGATAATCTGCTGATGCGTCTTCCTCTTTTTACTCTTCCTGAAGGTATCAACTGACTTTGCATCGGTTACCGGTGCACTCCGTATTAAAGGTCTCCTTGCTGTTCCCAATCACCATCTCACCTTTGAGACCAAGCTTCAATCAATCCTGACATCCATAGCCAGACTCGGTTGACCTCCTTGATGGGCTCTCCGGACGCCGCAGGGAACGCTCCAGCAGCACGCAGATCTCACACGGGGGGGGGACGCAAGGCAAGAAAGAGTCCGGCGTGCAACGAAGTGGGAAGCGGCAGACCCTCGTCCACATGGCTTGAGTCTTGTGAGGACAGCGAGCAGAGGCCGGAGAACAGAGCGAGGCTTTGTGAGCGCCGGCTCAAACAGGATTAGCGGCTGCTGGCCTCGTCCAACAGCGAGGAGGGAGGAGATGAAGACGGAAAGCCGCATCAGGGTCTAATGATTTCCAGTCTGATTGTGCAGCATGTTTTAATATCAGTACTGACCAACTAAATGTTGAGCAAATGAGATGGGCTTAAAGCATTGTTTTCTCGATGCTGTAGTTCCAAACTGTCCAAGCATTAACCATAAGAGGCAGCATGGTGGCTTAGTGGTTGGCACTGTCGCCTTGCACCTTCAAGGTACGGGTTTGATTCCCACCGCGGGTCTGTTCGCGGGTTTCCTCCAGATTAGGTGGGCGTTCCCAAATTGCCTGTAGTGTGTGTGTGTGTGTGTGTATGGGATTTGCTCCCCATCCAGGGTGTGTACCCTGCCTCATTCCTAAGTCTCCTGGCATAGTCTCCAGACAGACCTCCAGTGAAGTGGTATAGATGATGAGTGAATAAGTCAAAGTAAATAAAACTGTATGTAACTGCAATGTTTGCAGTTATTTTCATCTTTAACGAGAAAGTTTAACACAACAAAAAACAACATCTGTTAACAAACAGTTGCTTTTTATCCCTGTATTTTGGGGGATTTGGCAAATGGAACGTAAAACGGGGATTCATTTCTTTTTGTTTAAAAGCAATATGTCTAGGTATCTTTGTTATCTGTTTGTGTATTTCAACGCCAGCCCGAGCAGTAAGATGGCGCAGATGTGAAACGGCCCGTCGCTTTAACAGCTGGAGATGAGTGAACCCAACAAATGCTGAAACTCAGCACAGGAAGGCTCGGATTACACATATATCACTCAGCGTGCCTCCGCTCAGGGACCCCGGGCTTTTTGAAACTCGTGTCCAGACTGCGTCGACCCTGTCATGCCCCTGTTAACTAATCCCAGACTGTAGCCGCTCAGCGCCACCCTGTTTTTACTGCAGATGCTTCATAGTTGAGGCTGTTTGGATTGGCGTGGAGGGAAGCAGGGCATTGTCTGCACAGGATCTGGGTGCAGATCAGCGCTGTAGATTGCGCTGGCGCTTCGCTTGGAGGGCCGGGCCGCCGCGTTTGGTTTGGACACATAAGTGTGCACGTCTCATTCAAGGACAAAGAACGGTCTGCAGGAAGATAGCACTTGTAAAGTCAAGCTTCCTGCCTGGTTAGCATTAGATTCTGGCGTAATACCAAATCGGTGTGTTATTTAACAAATATTCTATCTGACCTGCCTACTCATGTGCGGAGGGGGTGGGGGAGGGGGGGGGGGGTGTTTAGTTTATTGCTTTTTAGTGCAAGAATGAGACTTCTGTTTCTGACTCGGTTACTGTTTTTTTTTTTTTTGTCCCTAATGTCTAAAGACACGTCATCAAATTCCTTGAGTTATCTAACTTTAACCAGCTTTTATCATAAAAAAAAGCAGCTGGTATTGCTTTCATTTTTATCATTTCACTATTTTTTACTCCATTTTGCTGGGGGAGAATGTGAAACCCAACTGGTTTACTACTACTACTACTACTTCTATTACTGTTGCTATTATTACGAAGAAAGTTCAAGTCAAACTGGGACTTGTAATGACATTTCGGTCGTAGATGCAATTACACTTACAGAAGACTTACAAAAGCACAGTATGCGGATGACACTGAATGGAGCAAACATTTTAAAGGAGGCCATATGTCTGTGAATGATGAGTGGTTCAGGGCTCACTGCAGGCGTTCCTGTGAATATTTAGCGAGTGGAGTGCAGATCCATGAAAATCGACAAATAACTCGTTGGCAACTTGTGCAAGAGATGCATCTGTCTGTATATGTTTGGGGGATGCAAGGAGTTCCTGGGAGGCCAGCATTTCAGACATGAGTCACGTCTCCGGCGTACTGAGAAAACGTTCTACCTTGATGGTATCCAAACACTAGTGAAACACTGGGATAAACACATTAGTGTAGCAGGGGATTATATAGAGAAATAAAGGGAGTTTTTTTGGGGGGGAGATTTTTCCCCCGATTTTCTCCCTAATTTAGTCGTGTGCAATTCCTCCCCGTCATTAGGGGGCTCCCACATTAAGGCTACTACTACCACTCAGCCGGGAGGGCCGAAGACTATCACGTGTTTCCTCCGAACCACGTGACGCCAGCCGACCGCATCTTTTCGAACTGCTCGCTCGCGCACCATTGGGGGCGGCGTAACACACTCGGAGGACAGCGCTATCCGCTCCCTCCGCTGCGCGAGCTCACAGACGCCCCTGACTGGCTGTAGAGCCGTGATTAATGTGGGAGCACTAAGTACCTCTCATCCCTCCCCTCTGAGAGAGCTCGGCCAATCAGCTCTCTCGAGACCTCCGGCTGCGAGAGGTTACAGCGCCACCCGGGATTCGAACTCGCGATCTCCGGATGATAGGGCGAGCGCTTTACCCACTGCGCCACTCGGAGGCCATAAAGGGAGTTTTTAACTGTGTTCTGTTATTCCTCACAATGAAGTCCCAGTTTGACCCGAACGGCCCTTTTAATTTTTATTATTGTTACTATTATTATTGAACCCTCTCTGATCGGCTTGTAGAACCACTACTAGTTACTAATACTAAGACTTTCCTCACACTACAGACCAGAGATCGTTTGCACCATTTCCTACCATTTGGAACGCGGGTGTGGTCCACACCATGTACGAACGTGATCCTCTTCTGGCCCTGGGCCTCGTTGACAAATAATGTCATTTGTATAACAAGGAACACTTCTTCCTGTTTCAGGTTTCCTACACTTCATCTTACTAGTCTGCGCATAGCTACTGGCTCGTTCCCATGTTACCACTGTCATGTATCAGTGAATTCCCATATGACTAACATTATAAGCACACAGTTTAGGATTGGGTAAGATAAGAGCAGTGACATCACCTCTGTGGTGAATATCTGACAAAGGTCACGTCTCACGATAGGCTGCATGGACAAGAAAAGGTTCTTAAGCAAGATAGGTGAATCAAGCACCGCAGGAGATCATGACGATTTGGATGTTGAATACAATACCAAAGAGATAGATCATCTCTCTGCGGGAAAAAAGGAGACAGTCCTTTGCTGTGCTAAAAAACTCTTAAGAAACCCTTCTTTCAAGACCATATTGTTTAGCATTTTAATGTAAAAAAAAGAAAAAAAAAAAGAAACCCGCACCACATGACAACAATGCAATTGATTCATGGCTTGGAAGCAATTTGTCTGTGTCAAAACAAAGCTCTGATGATGATTGTGGGGATGATGATGCCTTCCAATAAACAAGTCCAAAACTGGCCCTGGGGACGGCCTCAGGGAAAAAGATAGACGCAAAGGCTAAAACAGTTCTCAATATATTTTGAAAAACTGCATGGCTTTCCTGTTAGAATAGATTCGGTTTAGAAAGCCAAGACCTATCCAAAGAATCTGTGAAAAGCCCTAAGCTTTTGAGTTGGAGTTCAAAGGTCAGACAATATTTACACTGGGAAAGTTCCTGGTATTCTTGGGGTTGTCATGTTCGATTTTTAGTTGTGAAATACAGATTGTTAAAAATCTCTGCTGTGGATCGGACCGCTGAGATTTCCAGACTTTTCCTAGTGACGAGGGTTTCCGACAGCTTTCTAGACATCATCTTTAGCCGAAAGAACAAACACTGAGCGATGGAAAATGTAACAAAAAAAATCAAAGGAATTTAGTTGTACATACTGTGTAAAACAGCACTTGATCCAGCATATAGTATTATTTTCTTGTAATACATTTAAGAGTTAATCAGTTGCAAAATCAAAATTCATACAAAGGCTATAACAAAAGTAATGAAAAAGTGAAAGAATATATATTTTTGTACTATAAGTGGTTCAAACTGCAAGCGATGCATTTGCGGCATTGTTGGAAATCTTTGAAAATCCCCTTCGTCAAAGTTGATGGTCTCCCTATGCATGGTTTGTCATCAGTGCTGGTTTCACTTTCTTTAAACTTATTCATCCGTTATTCATGTGCGCATTGCTCGTGTCAATGATGTCATCTCCATAAACATTCTGTAGCATGCTGTGACCAAAGGAATTTTTGCAAAAGATGCAAATGCATGGCTTGTGATGCAGACTAGGTTGAGTAGTCCTTTGTATAAGAATAAAGTGTGGGGCTGGATTTAAATACTGCTATTGCGTCAAACCTATTTTTCTCTAGTAAATATTCCATCCATCCATCTAGAAACCAACGTAGGCCAATGACTTCCTTTGTACTGCATTTATTCCCATGATTATAACGTGGTAGGACCTCCGGCCAACATTCACACATGCGTTTACACTACAGGCAATTTGGGAACGCCAATTAGCCCAATCTGCATGTCTTCGGATTGTGGGAGGAAACTGGAGAACCTGGAGGAAACCCACCAAGCACAGGGAGAACATACAAACTCCATGGACACAAACTGGATGCAGGAGTCAAACTGCAACCTGGATTTGCGAGCCGACAGTGCTAACCACTAAGCTACTGTGCCATCCTAGTAATACTGAAGCGCACCTATTAAGCGGAATTTGCGTTTTAGTTATTTGTAGAGATCCAATCTATAATGTGTACAAAAAAAAATTAACTAAGAGCAAAACATTCTGAAAAACAAGCTAATTAGATTTTTCCCTTAATATAACTTTCATTCAGCTGCTCCCATGGAGGGGTCGAACCATCCATTCCGAACCATCCATGCCAACTTGGCACAGGTTACCATTCTTGATGCAAATTGGTACTGGCAACTAACCTACGGCAAGGCTCAAACTCGAATCTTCAGATCCTCAAATCAACAGCCTACAACAACCTGTACCACCACTTAATGTGGTTTTCCCCCAACATATGACCTCATGTAAGGAGATCCCCTCCCATGTCTTCTTGCTCAGCTCTGCTGCTCAACGTCCAGGCTTTGTAGTAGCTCATTTACAAATTAAATGAAAGACAGAATTTCAGGTATAAAATAAATTATAGGGTCATTTTATTCGGAGAATTTACAGACGCGCTTTGTGGGAGCTCCGAGAACCATGTTAAGTTAAGATTCAATTAGTGATCACGTATACCATGCAGCACAGGAAAGTCTTTTTTTTCTTCACATACTGTATTCCAGTTAGGGAATCAGCCAGGATACAGCGTCCCTGGAGCAGACAGGGTTAAGGACCTTGCTCAAAGGCTCAACAGTGGCAGGTTTTGGTGGTGCTTGGGCCCGAACTCCTGACCTTCTAGTCAGTAACCCAGAGCCTTAACTGTTTGAACCACCATTACCACAAAGTAGAAGCACTAAATTATGGACTTTTATGCTTTTTTTTTTTTTTTTTTACCAGAAAATCCACCAGAGAGAACGCGGCAAATCGTTTTCTCATTAAGCAACACAAATGTTTGCAGTCAGGGTTTGTTCTGAGGTAGATGCGCGACCAGATAATTAAGGCCTGGCAGGCTTTTTCATCAAGTCTGGGCAGCTTTCGGAGGCTCAGGGTTACGCTGTGATCTATCGCGCACCCTGGAAGCACATCGTCACTGGAAACTCGACCCATATGGCTCCTGCTGCTTTGATCGAGGCTTTTCAGGACAGCCTCGCCAAGGAGCTTTGCTACACAGCAAAGGTGATTTGGGATAAGTGGTGGGGCATTTAGAGAAGTGAAACAATTGCGTTGCACATGTACGTACTGTGCTAAAGATCCAGCTGATTGCGTAACGATCTCTTCAGCAAGCCCAATATTTTAGGAAATACACTCGCCGGAGCTCATCATATCCTGAGAACGACAATAAATCAGCCTTTTTTTCCCCCTGGATACATTGTACATTCAGAGGCCTTGGCAGAGCTTATCCATCTCACGCGGTGCGTACAAGAGGAGAGAGTGTAACACACTGGTGTTCCTGTGGGACCCTGCTGCTCCAGTGCTTTCCACAGTGTCATTTCCTCCTCAGCTCTAAATTAATCACGTCGTTTCCTATCACTCCGCCAACTGCCAGCCTCGGCCTTCAGCGTTTATTATGCTGTGTCGCACCAGAAACGGGAGCCGCTGGAGATAACGTGTACACCCCCCTGGTTTTACTAGAGAGGAAACGGCCCAGAGGATGACGTTTGAGGGTGCAGAGCTTCGGATGCAAGCCCACCTGAAGTCAAGCAGCGGCGGGACGCGACAGTTAAGATGATATCATCTTCGGCGGATATTGCTGCGCCTCTCATTCCCCTGTAATTAACATAGCTCTCGCCCTGAGATCAGGCTTATAAACCAGTTGTGTTTGTCCCCGAGCTTCCTGGCATCCAGTCTTTAATCTGTGTCGGTCTGTATTTTACAGTATACTCGAATTTATTTGGAGTGGGGAAATGAAAAAGACCGAGTGCACCTGTAGGCATGAATCACTTTCCAGAAGACTAGCGGAGATGAAGGCAACAGTTCAAAGAACATGGATTCAGAGCAGGAGTGTTATCATGGCAGCAAGTGTTAACAAGAAAATCGTTGCCTTTGCTGGGAAGACAGGTACAACTCAGCGCAGAATGAGCGCTTTAGAGTGAAAGTAGGGTTGTGGAAGAATCAAGCGCTCCATCTGATCATGAGGGACTCGTGAGGGTGAAATGGGTTACTGTAATGGGATTCAGATGTGCTTGTACTCAAAGAAAGATGGGGGGATGTAACGAGAGCGGAGAAGCAAGAATACTGGAATGTGAGGCCACTTGGGACGTACCGTCTTCGGTAGGGTTTTTGTAATGGCATGTCTGTAGACAATAGACAGTAGATATCGGTGATGCACAAAGCGTTGCGGTGTAGATTTCATTGTCGAGGGCATGACGGCCAGATAATCTTGACTTACGTTTTTTTCTTCTTCTTCTTGGATGTGCTTCTCACCTCTTTACAACAACGCCAAGGGGCTTTTGTAAAAATGCATAAGTACTTCAATTTCCCTTAGGAACAATAATGTTTCTAGCCATCTGTCTACTTAAGTAGAGAAGTCCATGGAGGAGAATGAAGATCGGATGCACCTGGACAAACACTGCAGCTACACACTGTACCTTACAGGGGAAAGAAAGAGTTTGTACTCTTTAACACCTTCAATGCAGCTTCCAAGTCACTGAATTAAAATGGAATTTAAACGCGCCATAATGTACCTAGATTAAAAAAAAATGAGATCTGAAGTCAATCTGGCCTGCATTTATTCTATGAATCCATTACTTCCTTGGAAATGCAGTACAGTCCACCCCTCATTTATTCATATTTTGCTTCCAAAGAGCCAAACTTTCTTGCATTTTAATGTAGCCTTGAGGAATCATTCTCCAGACTTCGGGAACGATTTTTTTGCCTCTCATTTTCTCCAGTACCTGAGCAGTTTCAGAGGAATGTTTGTTTTGTTTATTACTATGAATCAATGAAATATATATATATATATATATTATATTTAAAAAATCGTCTAACTTAAGTCATGAACCAGGTGCAGATGATGAGAGATGATCAGACCGGTGATTAGTACAGTATACTGATGATGCCGAATGCTGAGTGGTTGGAACTGACGAGGAGGGAAATGAGGTCGCTGCTGAGGTTGTCACATAAACATCCAGTTTTTGAATCGCATCTTCAGTCACTTTGCAGCCTGTGGCAGTAAAACATTTGTTGTCATTTAATTTATGCTTATATGAAGAAACGAGGAGAGCTTCCAACCGTATCAACCGTACCTTAAATAATGACATCAGGAATTGGATGTGTTTCTATTCGGACCAGGTTCTCCAGGTTCCTCATACTGTACAGTACCTCTCAAAAACTGTCTGTGTGCAGGAAGCCTTGGGATGGACTGGTGTCCCATCCATGGTGTATTCTCAACCTACATCAAGTGTTTCCAGAACTGACTCTCACAAATATTCTATTTTTCCGAGCTTATAAATATATATTTATGACCTAGCTTATATATTTAGTATTAGTACGATTCTGGTTTGTGTCTAACGTCCCAAAGTCAAAGCAAAGAATATTGCCAGATTTTCTTGAATTTCTTGCTTGATCGGAGAATCCGGGTTAAAGCCCTGCTGTCATTGGGTTGCCACACTCCGTACTGCCCAGCCAGTGCAAAACCCGTCCCACGCCCGGTTAGAAAAATGGGAGGGTTGCGTCAGGAAAGGGATCCAGTGTCAAACCTGTGCCAAATAAACCTGTGTGTGGAACCGATGGTCTGCTGTGGCGACCCCTTAAGGGAAGCGACCGAAAAGAAAGGAAAAATCGAATTGGCTGGTTTTTGAGAATACTTTTGAGGTCCAACTGAATTTCTACAAATGTCTTCAAATCTTATTTTGCATGATAGTTATTTTACTCATGGACATAGATCAACAACTCCAACATCTTATCCTCTTCCTGTCCATTCGATCATCCCAGGGACTGCTACAGTAGCAGCTCAACAGGGAAGCGACTCATCAGGGACCTCCTTCCCGATACGATATTATCACGATACCTAAGTGATGATTCAATTTGTATTGCAATTCTCAATTTGCAAAAAAAGCCAACATCAGCTTCTTAACAAAGCTGGACGTACAAAGAAATGAACTAAACTGTGCTATAATGTATATGTGACAGATAAAGGCTTCTTCTAGTCAATGAAACAAGCCACAGATTGTTGTGCCATTTGCTTCGCATAGCAACATAATCATCTTAAAAAAAAAAAAGAAAAGAAAAAAAGAAAATCCGCAGCCTAACAGTGATCTACAAACCCGGTCACTTGATCCGGTACCTGGTTCTAGCTCCCCAGACGTCTAATCATGACCACCTGGTCTCAATCAGCACATTCCCCGTAAACAACCCAGACTTTCACTGGATCTTTGCGTAGTCTTGCTCTTAACATACCTCTGTCGACATTCCCGAGCCTTTTTTTTTGCGTGTGTATTGACCCGGCGTGTTAAGTTTATTGAGTTCGCCTAGTGCGGCCTAATATTTTACCTGTCCATTCCAATTCGTCTGCCTCCTCCAGTCGCATCCAAGACCCTGTCTGTGCCTGACAATCACATCAGGCATTTTTACAGCATGAAGTCAATTTTATGGAAATGTGCTGTCGGCAGAAAAAAAGTTCCCTTATTATTTGCTTGTGTTCTGTAAAGAAATTTGTACTTTAAAGAAGAAGAACATTTTAAAGATGTCCCATGTCCCATGTTTGTGTTGCGAACGCTATTCGATAAGTGAACCGTATTGCCGCTCACTGTACATTATAGCAGCCTACTGTACAGTTTGTTCATAAAAAAAAACTTCTAGTCCTGAAGACGTTCCAGGGTTGGAAGACATAAAGTCCGAGCTTTAACAAAATTTCCGTAAATGTTCACAGAACTAAGCATCAACTATACGACTTGCAACATTGTTTCTGGAAAGTTCTCGTGCACTAACGGTTTCCGCCGCTTTCTCGGGTCCATGTTGACATTTCAAAGATTTCAACCCAGACTAGCTTATGTTTGCTTTGTGAGCGTTTCGTCTCGCATGCCGTGGCTCTGATATTTACCTAATACAAAAATAGTGTTGACCTTATAAGGTCACTGTTGATTGAGACGCTCCATGTTTCCGCTCTTTCCTCTCGCGCCGCTGTTTACTTTGGCCGAAAACCAAATCCCGGGTGAGAAGAACACAAACTTTCTCCACAAATGATCTGTTTTTGAAGACTTTACAAAACTACATATAGTACAGTAGTATATTCTGACATGCAACATCTCTCTACATTGCCCTTCAAGCAAAAGCCAAAAAAAAAAAAAAAAAAAACCAATCCTCTGGCAAATTTCAACTTTGCTTAGGATTTCACTGAGTCACATTTTGCCCTTGGAATGCATATACAATTACCGTGCTGAGATTTGCGCTAAATGTTTAGTTTAGTGTTGACAGCGTCTGCGACGTGTTTCCAAAGCAGACTGCAGTAAAACACTTTTGTATATTTTCTCCGAAGCCATGTGGCACGGTGGCGCAGGGGGTAGGGTTGCCAACACGCAGTCCCGGCTTCCCTGCTTTATCCTCAGCTCCTTTCACTCCCAGTGTGTCCTGGTGTCTTAATGGGTTTCCTCAGGGTTGTCTGGTTTCCTCCCACCTGCCAAACAATGACTACAGTATGTGGACTGGCTATTCATTTTATAGCACATTGCTGGTGTGAATGTGTGATTCAAAAATGAATGTTCCAATATTTCGCTACCTGTACCCTCAATGCGATGTGTATGAAAATGGTTCCTCGTGCTCCCAGAACCACTCTTTCACGATTGAAATCCTGGAATATTTCTGATCCATAAAGGAAGAAAAGCACCATAGATGTGATCAACAGCTCATTCAGTACTGTACATTAAGGTCGTCAGCTGACTTCATGTTTTTTCCGAGCTTAGATTTGAACAACTGAAGCCACCCCAGATCATAACCCCGCCTCCAGGGGTTTGGACAGTGGACAGTGTGCATAATGGGTGCATCCCTGCACGTTCATCTCTTCTTACCCTGACGCCCCCATCGCTCTGGACCACATGACCACATGACCTTTTTCCATTCCTCCAAAGTCCAATCTTTATTCCTTTTTTTGCAGACTAAAGCCTTTTCGTTCTAATCAGTCTCACTAATAAGTGCTAACTTTTTTTTTTTTTTTTTCTTCCTCCTTTGGACACACAGCCGTTTAGTCTCAATCTTGTGAGTTCTCTCCACATTGTGTGTGTATGGAAATGCTTTTACTTTCACTATTAAACATAGCTCTGGTTTTTACTGCTTCACCAAGCATTTACATTTACATTCATGGCATTTGGCAGACGCCCTTATCAGATTTTTATAAATCTGAGCATTTGACGGTTTAAGGGCCTCGCTCAGGGGCCCAAACGGGGGGCGACTTGCTGGTGGTGGGGTTTGCACCTGGGAACCTTCTGAACCAAGCATTTAAGCGTTCTCTATTCATCATGATACAGCAGGGCCAAAGAAAACTTCAAGGATAAGAAAAACAAGCTGCATAAAACTGTACTCATAACCCATAAATGAGGCAATTTTTTCTTTTTTTTTAAGTAGAAAAAGCACAGTAATGACAGAAAATTACAAAACTAGCAGAAAGCATAGGAAATTACACGAGGCAGTTCAAAATGATGGTTATACTGTATAAGGTTTAAGTACAAAGCATAGAACATGCGGTATATAAAGTTAAATATGGAATATGGGAGTGAACAGGAAGCTATGACCATATAAGGAGAGTTAGTTGGAAATGGAATCAGATCGTACGTGATAATGGCTTTAGTAACGTTTTCTTCAAAGTCTAGTCACTGGATGTTCCAACGTTTTATTTTTGCACTGCTTTGGCGGACATGAGGCTTTTTTTTTTCTTTTTCTTTCTTTCTTTATTTAATGAACGAAGCAACATGAAGAGCAAAAAAAAAAATTTTTTTTTAAGTAACTGCAACATACTAAAGGTGAAGTCATTATAACATGGCTAATGCTATCAGAATGCGTCTGTAGTCCTGCAAATCGAATTCCTTTAATCATGCTATTTACTAAATGTGTTTTAAATATATTTCCGACAAGAAAAAAAAAGAGAAAAATTCACTGTCCTGTCATATGGAGATCTACGTACAGCGTTACAGGCTTTATTTCGGTCTTGTAAATCCTATTGCCTTGTGAGCAGCTGCGTCCACAGAGATCGAGAGTTAAGAGTTGTGCTTAATATGCGTGATATACAATCTAATAAAGCGTTATTCAGAATAACAAAAAAAGTAAAAAAAAGATTTCATTTGTGTCCAATAAACAAGTCTGAATGACTGGAACAACATCAAAGCCGTATTATTAATAAGGCTCTATATTAAACTTTTATGTTCTATTAAAAAGAAAAGCTAGTTTTATGATGATTTTTGCAGTGATGTCCGCGTGTTGTCGCGTGTGAGAAACAGCGGAGGCGGGGATTGATCGGAAGATCAGTCAAGAGTGATAGTGAGAGCCGGAGCAGGTCTGATCCACACATCCGGGGTGAGGACATGGCTGTGTTGAAGAATTCACACACACACACACACACACACACACACACACACACACACACACACACACCTGAATCATGTTGTGTCTGAAATAGAGAGAGAGAGAGAGAGCACCATACACACACACCCCACACACACCCATACCCCCCCCCCCCGACATATATCTGGAATTTGATGAGGCATGGGCAGCTCCAAAAACAAAAACAAATAAACGTCATGCTTGTCCGGACTCAACACTGGCGTATTCTTTTATATCAGTAGCGTATGAGTCGTTTCTTTTGTTCCTGAGGTTTGGCCTTGATGTAATGTAAGATTGTTTAAAAAGCTGGAGGTCAGAAACAATTCCTTCCTAATCAGAATAAACTACATTACCGGCCAGACTGCAGCCCTGGCGCAATGTGTTTCGCATCAAATTGAACATTTCTACTGTGGAATATTCTTTTGCAGTTCTCAGACTCTCAGTCTGGCTTTCTTCTGGACAAATACTACCAAAAAAAAAAAAACTTTATAACTCTTTTTTATTTCCTGGCACGGAAAGCATCGCACACGTTCTACAGGACCACATTCGAATGTATTCCCCCCCGCCTCCCCCCCGTACACAGATTGACTGCTTTATGAGAATGGTATCATAAAAATATGATGAACAACTCGGTCGTCGGCCTTTTTACAGGCTTGCAGTAATAAAGTAAATAGAGCTCGAACTCCAAAAGTGCTCAAAAAGTCTTGGTGCTGTAGAACAACAACAACAACAACGGCACCTTTTCTTTCTTTTTTTTTTTCTTTTTCTTTTTTTCTTCTTCTTGTTTTTGTTTCATTAATTAATCATGTGCTGTAGTGGAAGTGGAAACAGATGGAACGTCAATGTTAAATTACCTTGACAACCCCAGCTCACACCCGCCCCCCCCTCTCTCTCTCTCTCTCTCTCTCTCTCTCTCTCGCCTGTATATGAAACAAAGGAAATTCTTTCCCCAGGCATAGCCGCCTCGCTTTCCAAACCAAATGCTAAAACTGTCACACTCTCACAGGAGTCTTGTCCGGTGGCACCCGCTGCTTCCTTCCATAATCATCAAAAACAAATAAATAAATAATACAAAAGATTCCTGCACCTGAACCTGTTAACGCCGCTAAGCAGACGCAACCATGCTATCTGGGATTAGCCGCAGTTAACGTAGCTCTGCAACTCTGAAAGCCAGACATGGACCAGAAATGACCTAAAGCACATTAGGATCACATTAGGGTTTTGGCTCGAGCGGTTGAAATCAAAATCCCGTGAGTTTAAAACGACTTTTTACGGCTGAGCCAAGACCAAATTGAGACCACTGAGCTTCCTTTTTAAAAAAAAAATTTCATGATTTTTTTTTTTTATTCTGGCACTGACCAATACAAATCATTTGCAAGACCACTGATACACAGATTAGTGTGACCCGAAAAGGAAAGGGCCGACGGAGCATTAACGAAAGCCCCTCGAACCGAAGTCCGGTCTGGTTCTACTTATCTCTGTTTGTCCTGGGAAAGCAAAAAGCGAACGAGCCAGCGACGTTTACAGTAGAGTACGTAGCGCTGGAGAGCTCCAGGCATACGGAGAGCTGCTCTAGGTGTAAAAGATTAGTTGCCGGCGTTGAAGCAAACGCAGCAGGACTGACCTCAAAACCTGGTAGCGGTGTTGCTTTTACACCGAGGTTTACAGACTTTCACTCGCTCAAAGTTTTATGGTTATAAAGTGGAAAGGTTTAGGATGAGGCCCTCTGGTTCCCCTTTTTTTTTTTTTTTTTAATTTTTTTTTTTTTTACGAGAGGTCTTCTAGTCAACCTGGGAGGTTGTGATGAAATCTGAACGATGCAAACGTTTTAAAGAAGGCTGTACGATGGTGGATCCCGGCTCGGAGGTACAGCAGCTCGCGGAAGAGACGGATCCTGTCTGTGGGAACTGTTACATTTTCTTCGTTACATTTCCTTAAATAAAAACACTATTATGAGTAGTTTTACCGCACCATACTTTATACTTTTACTTGAGTAGATTTGTGAAGAAGAAACGCTACTCTTGCTCCGCTGCACTCGGTACTCGCTACTTTTCCAACCGTTTCTTCGACACATGCGGCCGGTGGATCTACCGCGCGACTGTTTCACCAATCAGACGCAGCGACAATAACCGCATGCAGTCACATGACCGCGCTCAAACTGGCGGGAAAAAAAATCTTCCGCCGTGGGAGACAGCGAAGGAATTCATAAAATTAGCAACATTAGTAACAGAGGACGATAAACACCCCAGGCCTCAAATACAGTACAAAGCACGTTTCGCTTACACACATACACACACACACACACACACACAGTGCAAAAGAACAGCTTGATACTGCCGTGTCTTCTCTACAGTATCTGCCAAAACTGACACACTTCAGCAACTCGACTTCTAACCTGAGGAAACATATCGCGGTTACTGGAGTTTAGCGGTCCCATTGAATGCTGCAATGTTTAGCTTATATAATTATTATAATTGTATTTTAATATACTATGTAATATAATAATAATTATTATAATTTCTAAAAAAAAAAAAAAAAAGATTATCGTACGTTATGATGAAACTGTTACTCAGTACTTGAGTATCTTTTCACCGAATACTTTTTGATTATCAGATAAAAAGAAACACATTTGCTGAACACAGTTTTGATGTCCGTGGTGTCGGTTACTTTTTAAAAATTCAAATCTTTCAACGGTCTTAACTGTCATTCAGAGGCAACTTGGCTGATTTTAGATTTCACACGAAAAGACATAACCGTGAAAAGGTGTTTTATTCTAAAATGCTAAAATGTTAAGAAGATATCACAACATGAATTCAAGACGGTTACAGACACTACATTTTTTTCTTTTGGGGAATAATCCTTCATTTTGATCAGTGCTGTAATTTAAGCAACAATTTTCAACAACAGCAGCAAAGTCATATGCTTCTATAAGCTTGCACTAATTTTAGTATCAATACTCATAAATCATGAATAATTAGCATTTTAAATGATTATTGTTTGAAGCGAGACTGTATAATGCTGAAAAAATGTCAATTTTTGGGGCCACATATACAATCATCACCTCCAGAACGACTTAAGCCAAATTTGAGCAACTTGATTTTTCGGCACGAGTGTGTGGTCACAGTACGAATTTTTTTACTCTTACTCGAGTACCATTCCGGATGATGACATTTTACTTCTACTTGAGTAATATTATTTGGACGTACAGCTACTCTTACTTTGAGGACATTTTTGGGCTACTCGACCCACATCTGGTTACAGGAACTCGGCTGGGAGTTATTGGCACTTCCCCTGTGTATACAGTCCTGACCTCGCTCCAAGGCATTTCCGCATGTTTGGGGCATTAAAGGAGTTCCTGGGAGTCCGGGGTTTTCACAGGTGAATCAGACAGACGGTCCGATCACTGCTCTGGTGTACGGAGAAAACGTTCTGCCATTGTGTTAGCACTAAGCACTAATGAAATGCTGGGATACGTGAAGGTGGATAGGGAAATAAAGGGAGTTTTACTGTACTTGCAAAACTGTGTTCTGTTATTCTGTAATCCGCTTGTTTTGAAAGCAAATGACTAAATAGTCGAGAATCCGAGACGATGCTTGATTTCGAACGTTGCTCATGTTCGCGCCCATGGCTGTGCTTAAAAACGCTAAATACCCCTAAGTTCTTGTTTTGCTGCTCGTGTCCATGCTTGAACTTATTAACGTGTTCATTCTCATGCCCCGGCTTGCGTTGTTTATGCTGATGCATGCGCGCAGCCCTACGCCCATGGTTCTGCTAGTGTCCCTGGTTATGCCAGGGCCTGTGTTTGTACTTGTGCTTGTGATATGGCATTCTCGAGCCCTGCCATGAGGTCAGCGAACAGAAAAAAAAAAACGCCTACAGCCGCACAACAAACCTGCCGTTGTGTTCGTAGGCCTCCGCTAACAATATTTGCACTGATTGAAAAATCACGACATAGTTTCCCCGACTACGAGGACCGTCCTGTAAATCACCAACGAGTCCTGGACGTGCGGCGGCGGCGGCGGCAACGAGGCAACCGGATACTCAGCTATTCCGACATGGGCGCGCATAAATCTTAACATGAGGCTGGTCTCGGATCAGCAGCAAAGATTAATTCAGACTTACGGCAAGGAGCGCTGGGCAATTGCGTCCGTTTAAGGTCCCTGCTACATCAACAAAGCGCAGGAGTCTTTAAAATTGGACTGCTATTAAACTCGTGCATTTGAATCACATGTGTGCAATTGACTTTAATGAAAGCATAAATAAAACCTGGACAAAAAAAAAAAAATAGATGGAATGAGATTTGAATTACAGACAGGTTATATTAATAAAATAATAATAAAAAAAAAGTAAGGGAAAGGAGGAAAGAACGGGAGGGGGGGCGGGGGGGCGAGCGCTTACACAAAAGTACCTTTCAATCTCAAATGGAAAAGATATGAGTGTTTGTACGAATCTGAGGAGTTTGGGCCCATATGGCAGAAGGCATGAGCTGTAATTACTCCCAGACCTTGTGGAGAGCGAGAAAGAGTGTGTGTGTGTGTGTGTGAGAGAGGTAGCTGTATAAACACAGCCATGAATCATAGGGCAGCGCTCTTTTCCTGTTAGACTGGACGACTGAAATTCTGTACTTCTGCAAAAAAAAAAAAAAAAACCGACAAGGCTAGCAGACTTGCTAAAGTTGAATTCTCCCTGTACTCTCTTTACGCCCTTTAATTGCTATCCAGCTCCACTGACCCGTGAGAGCCGAGCGTGGTCCTCACACAAAGGAGCGTGTACGTACCGAACGCATTGCGTCTGCGCAGACTCGCTTTCTAAAACGCACGGGCCTGTTTTGCATTACGCATGCTGACATTTCAGTACGCCTTTATTGGATCGGCCTCACGTCCGTCTTCGGGAAGGACGCGATTGCACGAAGGTCGGGGTTTATTTTTACAGCCTATTTAACAATTCAGGCTAAACAGTTTCACAGAAATCCAGACCTGGATCCAGATCTCTAATGAGCAAGCCAGAGGAAAACCTCCGCGAGACACCATGAGAAAGAAATCTCAACGGGAGCCGGACTCAGAAAGCACCGTATTCAGGCTGACACCCGATAGCGCGATTATACAGTAAATCATTACTCTTCCACAACTGTATAAAGTCAAACAGTGCTAAAGGGAGATCTGATTATTAAACTATGAATGAGTCCTGAGACAGACGTTCAGATTACAGCAGCAGCTCAAGAACATTCACATCACACAGGAACCTGGTGCAATCATACATAAGTACACCGTTTTTTTTTTTTTTTTTCATTTTTATTATTATATAAAACAAAAAGGTGAAGTAAGATGTATGCAGTGACATCTGGACTGGTGTGGATGCAATCCAGCCCCCACCCCCCCCCACAACTACTTTCTTGCATCCTGCAATGATTTAAAGCGAGAAACCTATCCGAAGGAGAAACTTTAGTCTGTGTAAAACAAAATCTGCTATAGTGGTTTACAATCATCGGAAATACATGAGCCGAGTCCTTTAGTGACGGCACGGTGGCTTAGTGGTTAGCACTGTCGCCTCGCACCTCCAGGGTCCAGGTTCGATTCCAGCCTCGGGGTCTGTGTGTATGGACTTTGCATGTTCTTCCCCGGCTTGGTCGGTTTCCCCCAAAGACATGCAGAATAAGCTAACTGGTGTTCCCACAGCGTGTGCGAATTTGAGTTTGTGTGAAATCCAATCACGGATGTAAAAATGGGTCACCGTTGGCCTCCACAGTCCCTAGTGCGGCTGCAGATGTTTCTAGTTGGATGGAGCGATGAATGAGTCCTCGGTGCTGTGAACATCAGTGAGGGCTAAGGCATGTCGAACGCAATCATTTACATTTTAAGCGGATTTGAAGTCACACAAGTTAGTGTAGGTGAACAGTCAAGAAGTACCTCAGGCGATCAGACAACCAGGGCAGGTTTACTGTAGTCCCCCATCCACTTGCCTAGACAGAAGCCTTAATGCATGTTATGCCTTTCTTGCATTTCGACTCTGACTCAAGCCAAGCCATGAAAGAGACTTGAGCATAACCAGGGCTTGGTTTGGTAAATACTTTCAGGGACAGTAGGTAGTGATCTCTTGAAAAGTCGTATATTTGACCATTTGCATAACAAGAACTTTGGAATTTCCTACAAATTCAATAAAGTATCCATCCGTCCATCCATCCATCCATCCATCCAGAATGTTTCCTTCTCACATTTTTTCCTGGTTATACACACATCCGAGACCCGTTTAACAAAAAATTATTTAGCATAATACGTCTCTCTGATTGAACTCTGATGAAGTTAGCTACAAGAAGCCAGTGTAATTAACATAAGGTCGTATTTTACACACGGGATACTTCATATCTTCGTACCTACTATTTAATTAAAGTAGTCGGAAGATCAAATTGCTGGAGTTCAAAGTTCTGGATCAAAACCCAGGTTCTTCTTCATCTCGTATTGAGCTGTAATGAGCTAAATCTGGTTAAGAAGAAAAGGGTGGACGATGTGCTGGACTTTAAACTTCTAGTTACCCGTCGCTGTTTTCATCACCCAGGAGTTGGTAGGAGGATTATAAGACGTTTGGATGTTTATGAAAGAACGGCATGGTGTAATATGAATTCAGTGTTATTTTTTTTTTTTTATAGCGCGTTTGTATAGTTTAACAATCGTCATTGTCGCAAAGCAGCTTTACACAATCAAAATTATGGACGTTTGTATGAAACGTCAATGTGTATGAATCAAAATGATGAGACTGTCCCTGATGATCAAGCCGGAGATGACGGCGACAGTGGCAAGGAAAAGCTCCCCGAGAAGCCAATAGGAAGAAACCTTGAGAGGAACCGGACTCAAGAGGGAACCCATCCTCATTTAGGTGAGAACGGATAACAGGGATCGATCTGCAGTCATACTGTGTGTTAGGAGGCTGGAAGTTCAGTATAGCAGACGATGTCTTTAAGTTAATTTGTAGTCCAGGTCGTTAGTGGAAGCTCAGCTAGCCTGTAGGAAACTCCAGTCCTGAACAATTGAGTGTCTGCGGTAACAAGTCCTGAGAGAACAGCTGTCAGCACCAGCCGAGGCCGGAACCGTCTTCACGGTAAAGTGGAACCGTCATCAAGCGTCCAATGCTGGGTTTTCCAGAACGATTCGAAGATCCCTGTGATCCCTGTAAAGGTTTCGTTGATGTATTGGGCTCAACCTTTTAAAGGGATTAGGTTTCAAAGACGTGCGCCTCATGTTAAAGGTATTTCTCTGCGGGTAGGCAAAGAAGTCGACAGTTGGAACATCTACAAAGATAGATACTGCATGAGGTGGGAGATCTATCGATCGGTGGGAGCACGATGAAGGACGGGTCAGAGTTTCCAGCAGCTGTCTCAATACGTCTCATGCAGAAACCTTCATTACAGAGAGAGAGAGAGAGAGAGAGAGAAAAAAGAAAAAATTCCAGTCTGAATCATTCGCCATGCCTCCTCCGTTTGCTTATTATCAAAGTATGCAAGAGTGAAATCAGATATCCTTCCAAATCAGACTATTGTGAAAGAAGGCATATTGCATAGTTTTTGCATCTGTTTTAAAAGTGAACTAGTGTAAAAAGCACTGTTTATTTTTACTCACACCGGTACCAAGATAACTCCTGTTTGTTTGTCTTGGCAGTGCCGCGTGCTATGCCTTTTGTTGCGGAGATGAGTTATGCGCCGAGGCTCTTATCGAAGCAGGAGTGGACCTGAAAGCTGAGTGCGTGGATTGTTTTTTTTTTTTTTTTGTGATCAATCTGAACTCTGAACGAGAGCCGATTCGAATCTGTAGAGTCCACCTGAGGAGAAACCAAGGACATGCTGGCTCTGCTGTACCTTTGGGTTTTGTTTGTGGTTAGGACGGCTTCTCAGGAACATGAGAGAACGTTCCTCCCTCTTCGACGAATAAGTCATAAATACATATTAAGCATTCAAAACTTATTTGCTTTCCAAGCAGCCCCTAGACGTGTCTATAAGAAAATCTTGTTAAACTGGAGAAGCTGAGGCTCAGAGGTGCTTGAGGTCTGGATAGAAGTTCCAAAGCTCCTACCACAAGCTCACACCCTGCTGCTCCCTGCCAAAAAAGAATCCAGAATTTCTTTTTCGTGACCAGCTCGGATGGATCCCTATCACGTCCCTGAGCGCACAATCACACTTACTCACTCTCTACCACGTCTGGGCACGCCGAAAGCTCCGAGCTTGGATCCAGACCACAGGCCGCCATGCTGCAGCTGCAGCTTTAAGCCCGGTCTGTGAAATTGCCCGCTAAATCATCCCGATGGAGACGCGGCGGAAATCACGGCTGATGAAACAGAACATCTGCTTCCAGCAGGCTCCGAGACAGAAACGAGGAATGCAAACAAGACTGGCAAACAGGTCACAAACAAAAGGGGAGAGGATTCAAAAGGAGTGCGAAAGGTAATTATGGGTAATCGAATGCTGGGTGTACTTCAAAACATGAAAACTGAATGGAGTGAACCAGCACTCGTGGAGAATTTTTGGGTTTCTTGCTCAGAAGTTCCCACAATGTTTCAGGGGATGTTCAGAATCCAAGCAATTATACAGACATGCTGGGAAGTGTTTGAAATTTGCCACGGATGAGTCAGGAGACTCTCGACTTTTGCTTGTGCATCTGTTCCATGAGTTTTTTTTTTTTTTTTTAATAATTCCGTTGAAGCATGGTTGAAAAGCAATGTCTGACTTTCATTGGTTAACATTCATAGAATTCTTATTTATTATTACTTTTGTCAGATTAAAGTTATTTCTGTGACCATTGTGAGTTTTTCTTTCATTGACCGAAGGGTGCCAACAATTTTGTCCACGTGTGTAAGACAATTCGATTTTTAGATTAGATTAGATTAGATTCAATGCATAGGTGGTCCATTTACAATAAATAACATTGTGCTGTATGAGGGACGAGTCCAGTGGGTTATTTTCAGTTTGTAACAGGATATTGCAAAATGTTTTATTGCTCTTAAACCGCAGAAATTTGATACAAATGTCAATTTAAAATGTTTATGAAAGAAACGATTCAACTAACATGTCGCACTATTCTATAAGAGTTTCGACTTCAAGCATACTGTTTTGTCTAATTTTGAAACCAGTATGAAACTGTGAAAACATTGTGCAGTGGATGAAACATGTCAAGAAGAGAACATGCTCAATGCGATATACATATGTACGGTACAGAGCAAAAGTTTGGACACACCTTCTCATTCAGCGAGTTTTCTTTATTGTGTTCTTTATCGTGTTCTTTAGCCCAAACGCGTCTCTTCTGCTTGTTGCCTGTCCTTAGCAGTGGTTTCCTAGCAGATATTCTAGCATGAAGGCCTGATTCACACAGTCTCCTCTTAACAGTTGTTCTAGAGACGTGTCTGCTGCTAGAACTCTGTGTGCCATTGACCTGCTCTCTGATCTGAGCTGCTGTTAACCTGCGATTTCTGAGGCTGGTGACTCGGATGAACTTCTCCTCCGCAGCAGAGGCGACTCTCGGTCTTCCTTTCCTGGGCCGGTCCGCATGTCAGCCGGTTTCTTTGTAGCGCTTGATGGTTTTCGTGACTGCGCTTGGGGACACTTTCAAAGTTTTCCCTAATTTTTCGGACTGACTGACCTTCATTTCTTAAAGTAATGATGGCCGCTCGCTTTTCTTTACTTAGCTGCTTTTTTTTTCTTGCCATAATACAAATTCAACCTCTTTGAATGAGAAGGTGTGTCCAAACTTTTGGTCTGTACCGTACATATACAGTACGATACATTATATACAGTATAAATATGGGCGGAAATCACAGCAGTGCAATGATAAACATAAATCATGGAAGATGTCGCTGAGCGCAACATATGCATCTAGAAACAGATGACAAGTTGTTCTGCTTGCATCACCCACATTTACAAACCACGGTCAACACTTAGATGAAAAATCATCCTGATGCTGTACGATCCAGTGAGTCTAACAGTATCGTTTATGGCGCGTAGCAGAGGAACCAAACGACTTTTAACAAAAGGCACTGACGGATTTGTGAAGCTTTCATGACCGTCCTGAACGTTCTGCTATAAATCTTCTTCGGAAGGCTTTAGATGCTTAATATTGTCATGAATGTCCTTCAACCACGAGGAAACATTTACTGAGTGAGATTTACTGAGTGAGTTTTAGGCAGTCATTGATGCAACCTTCTTGTTCCTTGGCTGTGAACAAGGAGCGCCATTCATTCTACCCAGAGAGCGCTAGTTACAAAAGGCGTGAGGCGTCAATGACACTTGACCTTGCGATATCCTTTGGTTATGAACATGCCTCCTATATGAACCGCAACTCATACTGATTTGTAACCAGTTACAGCAATGACTCCATTATGGACCGCAACTCATAGTGATTTGTAACCGTTTACGGATACAGCTCTTTAACGAACCGCAGCCCAGGCTGATTTATAACCACTCAGGGTTATAACTACTTTATGAACCACAACTCACATAAGCTACGTTTACATACACTCATATTTATATGTGCACTGTTTACATGGACATAAAAGCATCAATCAGGATGGCGAGCCGTCTAAGATGCAGCTTTCAGGTTGTAGTGTCACCTGGAGGCGTGGGTTTGAATCCCTCCTTCATGGGCAGTGGTGGCTCAATCAGTTAAGGCTCTGGGTTACAAATCGTAAGGGTTCAAGCCCCAGAACCACCAGGTTGAGCCCTTGACCCTATCTGCACCTGGGACGCTGTATCCCTGTGCTCTGACCCCAGCTTCCTAACTGGGATATGCACAAAAAAAAAGAAAATAAATTCACTGTGACAAATATCAATCAATTTATTTAAAGTCAGCCAAAACACAGTATTCAAATAAATACTGTACAATTACAGAAAATGTGTGTGCCAAATAAGCAACTTCTGGAGTTTATGCAACATGCAATAGACCAATCTTGCTTCCCTAAAAATTTAAAGAGAAAATTATTTAAAATTTGTGATGATTTCATACAGAATGTGCCCCGGAATGGCCATTTTTCAGCATTATACTCTATTGCGAACAATAATCGTTTAAAATTAAAATGATTCATATTTCTTTATGAATTTTGTGACTAAAAATGGTGTAAGCTTCTAGAAGCATATGACCTGTAAAAATTGTTGCTTGAATGAAAGCATTCCATGCACAATTAAGGATTTTTTCCACAAAAAAAAAAAAAAAACTGTAGTGTCCGTAACCATGTCAAAATGTTTTTCATTCCGATCGGGCTGGACCAGGTCAGACTGTTTCGATGGAGGCGTATACAAGATGAATTTCATCCCGATTGGACTACTCTTAACATGTAAATTTTAGGGTCCATGTAAACTGGTTACTGATTTGTAATCCCCTACAGATACGACTTCTTTACATTCTCCAGCTCACGTTGATTTGTTATCAGTTCCAGATACTGTATGAGTTTCCCATGTTCTCTCCACAGCTTTCTTACTTGAAAAACAACAACAACAACAACAACAACAACAACAAAAAACACATTAACTGGAAATGAATAGGCGTCAAGGTGGCTTAGCGGTTAGCACTGTCGCCTCAGGGTTCGTTCCTGCCGTGGGGTCTGCATGCAGGAAGTTTGCGTGTTCTCCCCGTGCTTGGTGGGTTTCCTCTGGATACTCTGGTTTCCTCCCACAGTCCGAAGACATGCAGATTAGCCTAATTGGTGCTCCTAAATTGCCCGTAGTGGATGAATGAGCGTGTGGATGTGTATATGTGTGCCATGCGATGGATTGGCACCTCATCCCGGTGTACTGTACCCCTAAGTCTCCTGGGATAGGCTCCAAACCCCTAGCAACACTGTATACAGGATAAAGTGGTATAAACATGGAGTGAGTGAAAATGGATAAATGTGGTCAAGGATTTTGTAAATCATTAGTTCCAACACTAATTGATGCGACTCCTTTATGAACCCCATCTCCTTCTTGGTAATTGATATGACTCTGTACTGTACCCCAAACTCACACTGGGCTCAGGCTTTTGGATCTATACGGGATGGAGCACCGGCTTAAGAGGTTTGGTGGTCTGGCTAAAGGTTGTAGAGTTCGTTTGCAGCCCGCGAGCATTTTTAATCAACGTCAGCGCTCGGTCGGAGCTTTCTTTAATAACTTCGTGTACGGGACAAAGGCTTGAAGGGAGAATGCAGACCCAAACATTTAGGAAATTCCACCCTGCCAGAGCGAGGAGAAAGTAAGCCCGGATTTGACGGAAAGTGTTATAACATTTCCTTCAATTTCACATCAACCCACAGTACTTCTTTCATACTCCCCTACTCTACAATCATACCACCGGCGCCACCCCCACCCCCCATCACAGCTGCCCATTCAAATATAAAGCTGTGCAGAAACCAGCTGCAAAAGCAGTGTTGGAAAAGAAAGAAAGAAATAAGAAGGCATAGAGACGAGGATGGGGCAGCAGAGACGGAGAGAGAGAGAGGAATTAATCAACGTGATCTATGTCATGCAGCGACTCGATGGAAGGGTCGAAGTAATGAGCATTTGGACAGCATTAGTATTCTTGCTCATTTATTTGTTTAGCTACATGCAAACAACTGGAGCACATCTATCCCTGATTGTCTCCATGTAGAATATGAAGCTGTAAAAAGTCTGTTGTTCACTTTCCAAGGCTAGGCTTAATCTGTGTCTGGCAAAAAAAAAAAAAAAAAAAACCCAGCCTGGTAATTTATAGATGTCCGCTGATATACGATGCATGTCTGTGGGCCGAGATCAAAGTTTGGGCACTACTCCTGCTCTAGTCGAAGCCAGATGACTATGAGGCGAACGTGTGTGGAGGCATTAAATATTACCCAGACATGAAATTTCAAACAGGCACGAGTATCTGTAAAGAGGACTTCGACACATGCATGCTGTGTTGCTCCAGGAGAAGCATGTTCAGGTTTATTTATGGGGCGGGAAGGACACCAGGAAGCTGATCTGTCTGAAATTTGACTAGGCGTATCACTTTGACGACCACTATCGCACACAGGCCAGTGTATCTCAGTGGAACCATGAATTAATCAGTAACATGATACGTTAACCCTCCTGTTCTGATCACTATTTAGAAAACTATGTTCTATTAACCCACACGATCTATTTTCTTAATTATATCTTCGGTGCTGTGGGTGGAAATTTATTTAAAATTTCTTATGTCTAATCAGCAATATTTTGCTGATGTTAAAAATTAGGAACGACTTTAAAGGCTACATTTCTACACTGTACCAAGGTAAGTCGGTAACATGGTGATTTAGACACATTATAGCTACATAAGATGGCGATACTATGAATTTGCGCTAGTCACATTACAGCTACTTAACTCTGTGACAGTGTAAACTATGTGACTTTACATTTAACTTTACAATTGTAGTTGTAACATTACAACCATGTAACATGTAACAACCAATCGACTTCACCCTTTCCATCCTCCTGCATCAGTTGATCGAATTCTCTAGTTTTCTTCATGCTCGAAGGATAGAAAGATGTAAATTGTGGATACAAATTGTCGTCCATAAATAAATCTAGTGGCAGAACAGCTGCTGCAAGAAATATTTGGTTCTGGAAATCCATTTCAGGGATAGCTCATTGGTTATGAGAAGATCCCAGGTTCAAACAGCATGCCCAAGTGGCTACAGTTAGGCACTTGGACAAGACCCTTACATGCTCAGATGTATGAAGACATGTGCATGAATCAAAATGGTCCCTGATGAGCGAGCCGAGGGCGACAGTGGCAAGGAAAAACTCCCTGAGATGGCAGTAGGAAGAAACCTTGAGAGGAACCGGACTCAACAGGGAACCGATCCTCATTTGGGCGACACGGAAAGCAGGAACTGATCTGCATTCATACTGTGTGTTAGGTGGCAGGCAGTTCAGTATCACAGTTGTTAACAGGTGTTAATTGATGTTAATATGGAGTCCAGGTAGTTACCGGAGGCTCAGGTAGACTTGTAGGAAATTCCAGTCCTGAACTATCGAGCGACTGCAGCCAAGTCCACAGAGAAACAGCCGTCAACATCAGTCGAGGCCAGAACCGTCTTCCTAGTAGAGTGAAACCGTCCCCAGACACCGGATGCATCCCAAAGAGACATCCATGTGACAAGATCTCCAACCAGAATCGGGGCACCAGGATGAGTCAGACATGTCCAGAGGGCAGGGGGAGACTGGATCAATGGCAGATCAGGAACGACATGTGTAGCTCGACAGAGAGCGGGAAAGAGAGATAGGGGGAGAGCAGAAGAGGAGAGATAACAGTTCGGTATGGTCATAGTCATATAATGTATAAGGTGAATGTATATTTAGTGTAGAGTGCAAGCAGGGACTCCGGCAGGACTAACTATAACAGCATAACTAAAAGGGAGAGCCAGAAGGAAACACAGACATGAGGGGGAACTGAGATGTAAAGCAACCAATCACCTCACCTTCGTCAACAAACCTGAGTGATCAATGAGAGTGGGGAGGACAGCATCTAAACATACCAGTTCACCAGAATACTCTACGTCCATGAGTCCCCCAGATCTGCTCCTTTACCTAAGGCTAATCTATTTACAAAATTCTTGGTTAAATAAATAGGTTTTTAGACTTAAACACTGAGAGTCCCGAACACTATTTGGAAGACTATTCCATAACTTTGGGGCTTTGTCAGAAAAAGCTCTGCCCCCTGCTTTTTATAATACGCGGTACTGAT
>QNUK01000286.1:385000-440000 GCA_013621035.1 Clarias magur | reverse complement strand
TTTTTGTTTTTTCTTTTTTCTTTTAATCGTCATTGACCTACAGTATGCTGTGTTCCCGATTAAGGATATCAAAGATGTTCATGAGTAGCACTGGTCACGTTTTTTTTAAATTTTTTTTTAGCGGTAATGAGCAAGATGGTCAGAGTTCCATACAGATTGCCACACAAACCTGCCCACAAGCGAATGTAACTGATTTGGCATCCAGGTTTGCCAGTACTACTTCATCGTGGAAAAGTCTGCTAAAGAATTGGACAAGGCTTAATGAGCGCTCTACAGTACAGTATGTATAAACCCAACTCGGAGACCATATGAGGGCCGATGGTTATATAAGCGTAGTGGTTAACCCCTCATTTCCACCAGGAGCAGCTGCGTGTCATTCCAGCTATGCTGCGGTCAGCGGAGATGATTCCACCAGGTGCGCCACAGCATATTTCACGAGTTCCCCAGGAGTCACTGTACGCCCCACTGACAATACACGCTTAGTCAGAGTTTTGAGAAAAGCTGCTTCTGGTACACTTCTAAAAGCAGCTCAACCGTTCAGCCAGACATCAGGTGGCAAGTAGCACATAGCTTCAGTAAGTAGCACTTTCCCCATGAATATTCGTATCAGGTAAGATGCATTTTGTACCAGGACGTAACTGTAGTCTTTGTCTGTCTGTAGGCTACAGCACAACAACGTAGGAAACATTAACAACAGACACAATTAAAACATACAATAAAGGAGCCTATATTAATACTATTACTATACCAACAACACCAACAAAATCAGCAACCCACCAATCAGCTCTGTTTCTGGGTAGGGCCTGAACAAAAGGGAAGATCTGATATCATTAAGGCACCTGGTGAAAATCCAGCCTCATAGTTCTAGATGATGATCATAGTTATGATGATGATGATGATGATGATGATGATGATGATAAACCAGTCTAAAGTCGAATATTAATCCTTACTTCATAGCAACCAATTAAAATGGTTTGAAATGGTGTATGTATTTTCGGATAACAACAAAACGGCGTATTAGAAGATGGGAGAAACACCATGCTCTGCAGACATGGTTTTTGCTGAAAATGACGATATATACTTATTCTCTCTGGGTTTGCTACATTTTTCGCGATCTACGATCTACGGAAGTTACATGGACAAATGAAAATGAATTAGCGTGCTAATGCTACAATGCTCAGAAGACATGCAATCGTTTCGAGACCAAAAGACGTGAAATCCACACACTGCTTTTGATAAGCCTGGATACGTCTGCCGCGCCCCATTCTACGAGCATGAGCTCATGCACACGAACCACAGACCTTTATGCGGTCGGCTGATGCGCGGTGAGACATTATGCGGTCTACCTCATATGATATGAGAGCTGAAGTGAAACCGAAACTGGTAGGGCAGGAGGCTGATGATGCACTAAAACTTTTAGTATAGATTTTTCCTCAGCAAAATTTGTAACTAAAAATGTTTTGCTTTGTAGCTCCTCCCTTGTTACAAGTGGTTGGAAGACTGACCACAAAAAGACAATCGTATCAGCGGTTCTTTTTCTATGTAAACTTGACATGAACATTATTACTACATTTAAATTACGTATTTACTTGGCCACAAGCACAATTCCGGCCGGATTTATCATTCATCATGTAGACAAAACTGTGACAATGGAGTTATAGCGTTTTGTAAAAAAAAAAAAAAAAAAAAAACATCCAAAAGTCACACTGATAAAACTTTTTTTTTTTTTTTATTACAATTTTGATGTTAAATTTAGGCATTTCCACTTGCACGATGCACAAAATTAATATGCAATACTTCTTTCTTTTTGCCCTTCATTCTTTTCCCTCTCAAAACTACCCGGAATGGAGGTACCTCATTTTGCTTTCAAACCTCCTGGCTGCATTTCTTTTATTTAAAAGTCATTGTTTAGCAGAAAAAGTGTAAACTCTGCACAATACATTCAACTCATGGTTGTCGGAACGAATTACAGTATGAACAAATACGTCTGCAGTAATCCCTTGTAAAAAAAAAAAAAAAAAAATATTCCTGGAAGTGTTCATTTTGTTCCAAACAAAACTTAACCAGAAATGTAATGAGTATCTGACATGAACGTAAGCTGTCTCGCTACAGGGGACGTGCACGTTATGCGAAGTCGTATTGAAATCTAATTTCTTCCTGGTTCTTTGTCTCCTTTTGCCTTTGCCCTTAGGTAGTATGTATCATCATCAGTAAGCTTTCCAAAAGTCTGGAGCTTAGCACTTTGGTTATCTGTCAGCATCACAGACGGGTCGAGGCACGCCGGTCATCATGCGGTCTCTGAACATTACCACCAAGGAATGCCAGCTTTGCAGAGTTACCTCCAAATTATTTTTGTGAGGCATTTACAGGTGCTTGAAAAGGGGCTTTGTGTGTGTGTGTGTGTGTGTGTGTGTGTGTGTGTGTGTGTGCGCATATGTGTGTAGGACGATAGACTCAGGTCATTGTGAGCGGCTGAATGAGATCCAGGCCCAGCAGGCTGTAATGGATCCAGGAGATAAAAGTCAAGTCTGTCCTAAACCACAGTCATCCACCATCCCACACACATCTGCACACATGATTACACTCGAGCAATCAGTGATGTCAGACAAAGGAAGCGGAAACTTCGCATAAATCCTGAATCTTTAGCTGGAGTTAATGGCCTTCTATAAGCCGAGCACTTTTTTTTTTTTTTTCACGGCAGCATGAACGAACAAATGTATGTGACGGAAGAACGAATAGCTGGAGAGAGAGAGAAACCAAACTTGGCTCGCCGTACAAACATGTGCTGTAGTCTCCCTCCACAAACCTGATGAGGCTCACACTCTCATTGCAAGCTTCAAGATGAGTAAGCGCCTCCATTCTTTATCTTATCGCCCTCCTGATTGGCCCTGATACCGGCACTTTGGCAGACTTTCAGTAAAACATAAACACGGCAGGTGCGGTTATTATTTTTCAAGATGTACAGATTGATATTTGATATCGGGCCACGGGTTTCGACATGTTCACAAAAGACAAAAAAAAGAAAAATAAATAAGAAAAATCAGTTAAATCAAAAAAGAAACCAGCAAGGAAAGTCGTATCGATTTCATACAGTGACTGCAGAAGGTTAAACCGAGAACCTTTAAGGATCCTTTAACTTGTCGAAATGAATCTAAATGACACCTTTTAAACCCTTAACAATAAAAAATAACCCTTATTAATGGTGTAAAAGGGGGATTTGAAATTGATATGAACCAAAGGAAATGTGTTAAGCAGGTCGACGGTACTGTGTCTGAATACACAGGGATGTTACTGCTGCCGTCTCATTTCTCCAGAGCCGCTGGGTCGACCCTGAGCTTACAAGGGAAACGGGCTCTGTGAGGTCTGGGTTACTTTGGGTTTCCTTTGGGTTCTTGGGTTTCCTTTCTTCCTTCAAGACCAGCAAATGCAAAGTTTCAAGTTCCATGCAACCTTGATCAGGATATCGGGACATGCTGCTATGGAGAAATAATCGAAGACAGGTTGAGCTCTTTGGAAGGACCACTGCATCATCTACACCCTGGAATGGGGTTTAATTTCAGGGCACAATGAAAACACACACACACACACACACACACACACAGATTCACACCCAGGGGTCATTTAGAGAAGGCAATTAACCTACATGTTTTTGTGAGGCTGGAGGAAACCAGATAACTCAGAGGGAACACAAACAGACACAGGAGAGCATGAAAAACTTTACATAGATAGCAAATGAACTTCAGGACCAGTCGAACCAGGAACGCTAGGGATGTGAGGCAGCGGCGTTTACCGTGCAGCTTTCATTAAAACTCAAACATCTGTCTAAAGGCAATTGGAGAATGAGCTCTAAACAAAATCCCAGCCTAACATGGTGATGTTTGCCTTTGGTTAGTGAAACACCTTTTGACCTTTAAATTGTAGGCGTAAAGTAATGAACGTTAACGGCTGCCATCTCCTGATGCCAAATCTCTCGACAAAGCAGCTTTTCCCCTCTTCTCCTCTTTGCCACCAGAGTGCACACAGAGGGCGCTGAACTGAAGCCCCACTGTGGTCAAGTTCTTGACTGCATTCTCTTTTGCTTAAGGATAACGCCACAAGATCCCAGCTCTCTTTCAGCGTAAGCTCTAAGCTGCTTTCAACAGGGTATGAAAAGAGGCGATCGTGATGAACGTCATCTCCGTAACTCGTGTGCCCTCGGGCTCAGGTTCAACAGGATACAGGAGACCACAGTGCAGGTTAGAGGTCACTTACGCCCTGTGGATTGTTTTCTTTTCCTTTTTTTCCACCCTCAACTTGAAACTCGTTGCCTTTTGAAAGCACGGACCTTGGCGCTTAAGAGAAGTCAAAGGGCTTTTTTTTTGCCACATTCTTGGGACGTGTTCAGCTTTGGATTGGAAACCCTCCCTGTTTTTATGATAAGGAGGAGAGATTTGTCATGCCTTTAATTGGGCGACACATTGTTCCTTTCAACACCCTTTCCTTCTCCGTGCTATTAATCCGAGAGGAAATGGGTGTTGTATTGGGAGTTTATTACACGATTAGGAAATTCATTCCATTTTTTTTTATTCGCTAGTAACCCAATGGGAGTGGTGTCCTTCTCAAATGATGGAAAATGAATGTTCAGGAAAAAAAAAAACCCAAAGGATCTTTCTAGTTTATTATGACACAAAGCCACATATTTGCCACACCCAGGGGTGAAAGTAGTTTGAAATTCTTACTGTTACTATGTAGCCAAAAACCGAGAAGAATGGAGCATGGAGGTGGTCCTGTACATTCTGCTGCTTCAGTGATTTTAGATCTTTTTGTCAGATGTTATTCTGGTATACTGAAGTATAAGTATAAGCTCTTCACAAGTGTCAAAGGCTTTCATTGGCAATTACATTAAGTTTATGAAAAGATCCAATATTTGCAGTGTTGCCCCTTCTTTCCCAAGACCTCTACAATTTGCCCTGGCAGCCAAATTCTGGACCACATCCTTGCTGGTGGCAGCCCATTCTTACGTAATAAAGTGCTTGGAGTTTGTCAGAATTAGTGGGTTTTTGTTTGTCCACCCGCCTCTTGAGGATCGACCGCAAGTTCTCAATGGGATTCAGGTCTGGGGAGTTTCCTGGCCATGGACCCAATATGTTGATGGTTTGTCCTCCGGGCCACTTAGTTATCACTTTTGCCTTATGGCGCCTTCACCTTCATCATGTTGGAAAAGTGTTTGACACTGTTCTTGGGTGGTTGGGAGAGGTTGCTCTTGGAGGATGTTTTTGTACCATTCTTTGTGTTCTTAGGCAAAAATTGTGAGTGAGCCCACTCCCTTGGCTGAGAAGCAACCCCACACATGAATGGGCTCCAGGACGCTTTACTGCTGCCATGATAGAGGACTGATGGTATCGCGTTTTCCACACCAAGTAGTTGGGGCGTTGGATTACGGTTCGGTCATGAACTTGTCAGTGCGCTGGTAGAAGCTCACACTCATGTTAAATAGCAGTAATAAAAGATCAAAACAGAACACGAGACGTAATCAAATGCGTTTTCTTGCTGAAAGTGCTTCTGTGCTAGCTTTCCGTTAGGACCGACTATTGAATCTTTTCGTGGTACTCGGCACTGGACCATACCAGCCTACTTTCACCCAGGGCCACGTCCCAGTAGTTCATATAATAATACTTCCTGATACATCATGTACCATTACCGTCTCAATCTAACAGCTCGTTTCCATTTGTGTTTTTAGGTGGGAGTGGTATAGAGGGAAACTAAGTTCATCCTACCGAGATCAAAACCCGAGGTTCATTCCGAAGACACCATCTACTTCGGTCTGCTTCGTCTCCCTGGAGCGAATCTGAACAGGATAAATAAACCCAACGCTGAGTCTAACACTGATTGAGAGAACACACAGGGTTTAATTGAAGCCACCCAAGCAGATGTCAGTAATGTGAGAATATAGAAGGCCCGTTAGTAGAAATGTATGAGGAGCAATAAATCCTTGTTGAAATGGGAATGATTCGAACCGTGGCGTTCGGAAATTCACGCGACCTTTCCAGTGAATAGCGCTTTCATGCGCTAATGTCATTACAGCAAGCTACAGTACGTCACCTTACTTTCGAGACATTGTTGGCGCTTGTGGCTTTTGAGAACCGTGACCTGCCTGGTGGAGATTGTGATATATGAGCAAAGGCGAGTGTTTGGGGCCTGTGAGAAGAAAGAGAGGAAAAGAAATGTCTGGATCGCCGAGGAAAAACAAACCCCGAAGAGAACCGTGGATGGTGTTTCAGCTTTCACCGGCGCTGCAGCGGAGCACATCGTCAATTGTGAAATTCCTTTGGCTTCTTTCCACTGGAACTGGGCCAGGGTGTATGTAAAGGAATCTCCCGGGACTTTGTTGAAGCACTTGAGTCATATTGTCTTGCATCGAAAGTAAAAGTGCATCTCTCTCATCTCTGCTCCGCTTAACGTCTTGTTCCCGAAAAGGACTTTGACGCTGAAGCTGTAACTCTCGTTTTTGCCTTGAAAGGGGAGCAGCACTTGAAACCCTCCGTTCTGACCACCCATAAGGCTTCAAGCACAGGCACGCAGGGAAAAACTGGACTTCTAAACAAAAAGCCTCTGCTTGTTTTATTTAATCCCTTGAAGCAGCCAGATGGAAACAGGACACAACCTCGTCAGGACAGGGATGAGCTGGACTGGATGCGGTACGACGAGCCATGGTACCATGATCGCATGTGAGGACGAAACAGAAAAGACTGATTCCTGGGAAAAGGAGAAGCACAGCTGGGTCAAGGCGAAGCCTCTGATGACCTCCAGCATCAGTCATCCAGTGCGGAAAACAAGTAAATATTTGCTTATTTACAGATTTGGGTCAAACATTTAACATGGTTTTGCTTTTTTTAGGGGGAAAAAAAAAATGTTAGTAGGAAATCTACCTACTCAGCATTTCTCAGAAACATTTTATTTAATTTCCGGGGCTTTGTAGACCTGGGCTGGGATAATTTAAATATTAAACCCTAGAGAAACCAGAGCAAGATGATACGTTCCAGTTGTGCATTTCTTCTAGTCTCGTATGGTATAGTTGAGTGGATATTATCATTATCAGGAAAATAGTCAAATTTGTGGTTGACAGGAATGCGGACAGAGAACAGATCACCGTCCCTACAGCTTCACTGGTCAAACTTCAGAGCTAGTTAAATATTAACATCTGTTTCCTCGTGGCCAAAAGGCACATTTTCTGTACTGTAATGAGCTAATGGCCTGCACTCTCCCATGCCGCGGAACCACTGACCGTACAGTGAGAGCCAAAAAGAGTTAGCTAGAAGGAAGCGTGATCAGAAGCGCAGGTCAACCTCTCTCGCCCTTGTTGCGTTCACTCGTGCGTGGGTGTTGAGCGGATGGAAAAAGCGTCAAAGAGGCAACCCGGCGTTGTATATCGACGTTGCGCAAGTGTGATTGACAGCTGTTGCATTTCGCGCAGTTGGTGGCGAAAAACAGATGATGTTATAGCGTTATGTCGGCCCCAGACGCTTTCCAGACTAGAACACCAATAAATCCCTATGGATCCTCATTCTTGATGGAATAATATGTTCACGCATTACAGGATAAAACATATGCACATCTTGTGTCAGTCCTGACATTTAGCCAAGTGAGTCAGAACTCGCAAAAGATATAACCCAAGTTGACTTAAAGTCAATGTGCCCTTAAAGTAATATGTTTGCATATGTTTGGCAAATGAACCGAGTCTGTTTTAACAAGCAAACCCTGGTGGATTTGAGAATTTGCTCTTTTTTTAGATGAGAAAATCGACATCTGATTTACAGCTGCATCTTCTGAATTAAGCCTTGTTAAAGTAAAGTATGATTTGGTGAGCAGGAACGCATGGGGAAAACCCTAAGTAACCTATTTTCTTTCTTCTCTCTCTCTCACACACACACACACACACACACACACACACACACACACACTAATGCACGCACATGCATGTGGAATCCTGTGGGAGTGGGTCTTGTGAAGGACAACATCCGACACGATAATCTGACCTCTTGATCCTCAGCCCTCAGGCGGCAGAGCTCGCGGTCGTCATGCTTTAAGGAAAAGCTCTCTCTCCGCCCACATTCTAGACAGACTACTGCACCGCTTCCGAGGAATCAGATCAGTTCCTCCTTCCATCACTTAATCCCGCTTTCTTTCTTCCTTACACTCACTTTCCAGGCCGTCCTCACTTTTCATCTCACTTTGTCTCACCTGTTCTCCTTCAAAAAACAAAAAAAACAAACAAAAAAAACTCCTCACTCTTTCTCACTTTGAGGAAGGAAGTTCCTTTCCCTTCTTGAACTGAGCGGCATAATGCGCAGTCAAACAGCACAGCGCTAAACAGCTAATCACTGCAAACTGCTGCTGTTCGGGCCGTAGTCAGCTTTTAACTTTAGTAGCAGGAACATTACTCCTCAGTGGCTCAGTTACAGTCCTGTTTCCTTAATCCATCTGTCGAGCAAACAGATGTAACTGGAAATCCCAACCCTAGACCAAACAATAATAGTCTCAACAATTCTAGCTGGAACAATGACAGGTTTATGGCGACCCCAGGCCTTCCCAATCAAACTTCTTTGCACAATAATCCCAGCGCTGTATCCTAAATGTAATAACCATACCATCTCCAAATTCTTATGCAATAATCCCAATCCCAATTTTTAATTCTAAAAGCTTTGCCTTTGACAAACAACTCTTGAAACCTAATAATCTCAACCCCATCTCTGAACCCTAAAAATAATATGAAAAGAAACTCTAAACCCTAACACTAATATCTAACCGGATCCCGTCTGAAAATGCTATCGCTAATAATCCCAACCCCGATCTAAATCCCAACACTAAAATGTTCGATCCTAACCCTATCTTTAAACCCTTACACCAATAATCTTAATTCCATCTTTAAATCCTTCATTTCATCTCATACTGAATGCTAAATGCTAGCACTAATAATCTCAGTCCCAACCATTTCTCTTAATCTCTTAACACAGGTAATTCCAACCCCTCCAAATGTTTTTACGCCAATAATCTCAAGTTGACAATAACTCCAAACCCTAACATGAATAATATCAATCTCAAACCATATTCTAAACCCTAACCATAAAAATCTCAATTCCCCCCATCTTTAAACTCTCATTTAAACCCTGACACAAGTAATTAATTTCCAACACAATATAATCACCTACCCCCCAACACTAACATTAACTGCTAATAATCTGAATCCCAAATGATTTTATTATAAATGTTATTCATAATATTATAAAGCGCTACACGGTTGCGTCATAGAGTATGACACATGCAACATTGTATAACACTGTAATTTCACACTCGATTCAATCAAACCCGCCTATTCCAGTTTAAATACACTAATCCCCACTGTTAGGAAATGACCGTCCAATCAAAGATGCCTGCTGCTCCCTATATAAAGTGCACTGCGTGACGGTGTAAAGGTTCTGCAGCCTGTGAAGGGCACTAGGTTTAACAAGTCACTTATTTGCCAAATGTCTAAATGTAAATGTACTTTCTTTATACACACACACACACACACACACACACACACACACACACACACACACACACACACACACACACTGTAGGCTGCTCAGTTTTATTTTATGGACATTGCATGCTTACAGTATATACAGTGCATTATATTGAACATATTCACTACATAGCCATGTTATACAATTATTACATATAATATTATAATAATAATAGAACTATTTACAATTATAATACATCATTTTCATATAAAAAAAACTTGTTTGTATATACTGTACAGTACATTGTACAATTAATCTGGCACTGTGTATATTATATATTATATAGATGATATATAGATATATACAGTATGTAGATTTGTATATATATCCCTAGACATACAGTATACTGCACATATTCATTGCATAGACATGTTATATAATTATTTCCTGCTTTTATGATATACTGTGTGTCTATATAATTTCAATCTATACCTGAAAGTCTAAACCTAAACTGAATAATCTCAAACCCATCTTTAAACTCCAACTCATAATCCCAACATTGACACACATAATTCATTTCCAATACAGTATAATCTCCAACCCTTCCCCAATACAGGTAATTTGAACTGTTAATAATCTGAATCCCAATATATGTGTGTGTGTGTGTGTGTGTGTGTGTGACACATGCAACATTGTATAACCCTGTAATTTCACACTCGATTCAATCAAACCCGTCTATTCCAGTTTTAATACACTAATCCCCACTGTCAGGAAATGGCCGCCTAATCCCAAACGCCTGCTGCTCCCTGTGTAAAGTGCACTGCGTGACGGTGTAGAGGTTCTGCAGCCTGTGAAGGGCACTAGGCTTAATAAGGACGAGGCATTTGGGATGGAGTGAGAAAAACAGCTGAAGTGCAGAGAGACGAAACACGAGCCGCGCTCGAGCCACTGGAAGAGGGCGTGAGCTGAGGCGCGAGCGCACCGCGAGCTGAAATATAACCGACACCGAGCAGTTTATAACAGACAGAGGAGAGAGAAAGAGAGAGAGAGAGAGACAGAGAGAGAGACAGAGACTGTTGGACTTTAATCACGGTAAGGAGATTTCCTTATTTACTTTGATACTTCGTGTCCAAAAAGTAGCGCGCGAAGGAAACGGTGTCCTGAATCCAGCCTTTAGCTTTATTCTCATCAGTGTGTTAAGTGTTAACGGTCATGTGAGGAGGTGGAGGAGTGAAGAACAGAGAGGGGATGGAGGAGTGTTGGAGTCAGTACCAGAGAAGAACAGATAGGAGATGGAGGAGTGTAGGAGTCAGGACAAGTGAAGAACAGAAAGGAGATGGAGGAGTGTAAGAGATAGAGATGGAGGAGTGTGCGGGTCAGGACCAGAGAAGAACAGAGAGATGGAGGAGTGTAAGAAATAGAGATGGAGGAGTGGAGGAGATAGAGATGGAGGAGTGTAAGAGATAGAGATGGACCAGTGGAGGAGTGTAGGAGATAGAGATGGAGGAGTGTGCGGGTCAGGACCAGAGAAGAACAGAGAGATGGAGGAGTGTAAGAAATAGAGATGGAGGAGTGGAGGAGATAGAGATGGAGGAGTGGAGATAGAGATGGACCAGTGGAGGAGTGTAGGAGATAGAGATGGAGGAGTGGAGGAGATAGAGATGGACCAGATAGAGATGGACCAGTGTAGGAGATAGAGATGGAGGAGTGGAGGAGATAGAGATGGAGGAGTGGAGGAGATAGAGATGGACCAGTGGAGGAGTGTAGGAGATAGAGATGGAGGAGTGGAGGAGATAGAGATGGAGGAGTGTAAGAGATAGAGATGGACCAGTGGAGGAGTGTAGGAGATAGAGATGGAGGAGTGGAGGAGATAGAGATGGAGGAGTGGAGGAGATAGAGATGGACCAGTGGAGGAGTGTAGGAGATAGAGATGGAGGAGTGGAGGAGTCAGGACCAGTGAAGAAGGAGAGGAGATGGAGGGTCTGGAGGTTCAGTGAATTCTCCATGAAGAAATTTGGAAATAATTTTCCACCTTTTTGCAGTGTTAACGTATGCTATAGCTGTCTGTCTGTCTGCCTGTCTGGGTGTCTGTCTGTCTTGCGGTCTGTCTGTCTGCCTCCCTGTCTCTGTTTTTTTTTCTGTTTTTGTCCCCCCTCCTTCATGCTTGTCTGTTTGTTTGTCTCCCTGACTGTCTCCCTGTCTGTATGTCAGTCTGCCATTCTCGCTGTCTCTCTGTCTGTATTTCTGTCTGTCTTTCTCTCTGTTTGTCTGTCTGTTTTTCTTTCTCTCTGCCAGCCAGACAGTCTCTTTCTGTCTTTTTGTTTGTCTGTCTCTGACTTTATGTCTTTTGCTTACTGTCTGCCTGGTTTTCCCTCTGTCTCACTGCCTGTTTCTGTCTTTCTTTATGTCTGTCTCACTGTCTCTCTTTCTGTTTGTCTCTCTCTCTGTCTGTCTTTCAGTGCTCTGACCATGCTTGTCTGTTTTGTCCGTCTGTCTGACTGACTGACTGTCTGTCTCTTTGTCTCTTTCCCTGTCTCTCTGTCTCCCTCACTTTCGGTCTGTCTCCCTGTCTCTATGAGTGTCCCAGTTAGTTCTTTAAAACCCCAAACCCCTGTGCCTTTCTCCTCTCCTTTTTTCCACTCACTCTCTTACATGCTCTCTCCTTCTCATTATTTTCTCAGATTTCTTGTCTTTTTTCCTCTCCTTTTCTCAGTACATCATGTTTTTGCTCTGTTTCTCCCTATCTGTTCCTCTGACTGCCCTTGCTTTAATCTCTGTCTGTCTGACCCCCCCCCCCCCGATGTATGATTCACATTAACAACCTGAAATAAACAATGTGTCTTACTTCATCACTTTCACTGTTTTTTTCTCTCTCAGTTCTTCATTCTCACTCCGCCTCTTCTTCATTTCATCTCTCTCTGTCTCAGATTTCCGTCTGTTCATGTTGTTGTCTCTCTATTCTTACAGTCTACCTTCTGGGACAACACTGACTAAAACACACAGGCTGTTCTCTTTGCCTTTCTGTCTCCTTTCTCTATTAAATAGCTGTCTCTTTCTCTTTCATTTTTCCTAATGTCATGGATTTCTCTCTGTTTATCCTCATGGCACCCAATAAGATCTCTCTCTCTCTCTCTCTCTCTCTCTCAGTTTTTCTTCCCCGTCGTTCTATAAATCTCTGATCTCTCTCTCTCTCTCTCTGTCCATCTCTTTTTTCTTTTCAGATTTATGATTCCTCTCTTCATTGATCTCTTTTTTTCACTCCATCGTTCTTTCAATCCCATTTTTACATCTTTCCTAATATTTTCCGTTTCGTCCCACTTCCGTGTATCCATCATTTTTTCCTTTTTCCATTTCACCCCTTTCTTTCCATCTCTCTCTCTTTCTCTGTTTATGACTCAATTTTTATCCATCACTTTCCCTTTGTTTCTCTTCAGGTGGTTGTCTGCACTCTATATTAAATTTTCCACTCTTTCTCTCTCTTTCCCTGATGCATGCTTTGCATCGAATATCCGAAAGTGTGTGTGTGTGTCCTGATAAACATCCCACATAGCTTCACCACCCACAGACTTGATCAGTTAGAGCTGTGTAAAGGAAACAGACTGCGTTTGTGCTAAAGTGTTTAACAACCATAATCCTCAATACCTCTGAGTCAGACCTCTACTCTCTGTCCACATCTCTCTCGCTCTAAGCATTATAATTATAAAGATAATGTAATAATAATAATTACCCTAATAAAAAAAAAGCCCTAATAAATAAAACTGAAAACGATGATGATGAAGATGATTGTTCAAGACCATTGGGTTGTACAATAAATCTCAGTTTTAATCCTGTTCATGTTTTTCTTGTTGACATTAAAATATGAATGAAATCAATAGTAATTGGATATAATGATTTTTGATCGGTACTTTAATAAGAAATACCTTTTTACTTTTGCTTAAGAGAAGCAACGTCTCTTTTATGATAATGATCCTAAATGTCTGCCTTTTCTTTATTAACCTCAGTTCCCACTGTTTTTTTATTTTTATTTTTGCAAATGGCTACAAATCCACAAATCGTGATGATTAGGTAATGGTGTCAGTGTGACCCATAGTGATCTGCAGTTTTGTGGTGTGACCCTTCCCGTCTGTTTTCCTTCTTTTCAAATCAGGGACAAAGTGGTTTTTTTAAACTTACACTGACTTTGATAAAATGACGTTACAGTATGATAACATTGAACGAATGACTCAAACACAAAGGTTGCAAATACAACCTTAAAAACCCCAATCTTAAAAACAATGTATGTATAACGCCCGACCCGACCGCATCTATGGTCCCTTAAGTTTCTAACAGGGTGTAGAATTACAGCTGGACACAACAGCTTCCCACACACAATGTGTGTATCTCATGTCAGGTGTTATATCTTAATGCTGTAATGTTACCTCTCTGTTTTATTTTCGTTTCAGTCACTCTGCTGTAATATGTCCGAACTGCATCACATCTGCTTTCATAGCTTTCATGCTTTCATTTATTATTTAAGTAAAGCAAACGATGCACTCAGTGCAGAGATCTGAGTTTGAGTTCCCCTCAGGACATCAGTTTAGTATTAATATTGTTTTGAAGTCACGTTGGCAACAGTGCTGTAGGGGCAATTGTTCAACCTTATTCCATCGACACGTGGTCTGCATCGTTTCTGTCGTCATTTCATCAAAGTTATTCTAGCTTTCAAAAACCAAGGTTGTCCCAGTTTGCCATGTTAATATCACCACGATGTTTGGATGACCAAAAATTCCTTCTGGCATTCCGTGTGGTCAGAGATCACATTTCCAAACCAGATGCAGACATGAGCGCTGTGTCTAGGAGCACAGAATATTCTTAATTCTTCCACAAACATGAACTAAAACAGTCTTTTATTAACTGGCATTATGCATGTAATATACTGTAATATATGACTTTCAGCATTGCATGAACCAGGAATGCAATAAATGCACAAAATACTCTAAAAAAGTAAAATAAAAAACTCTACTTAAACCAAAAAAGTATTTGGTGCAACTTTTTTGGAAATGTTCGTGAATGTTGAAAAGACTTCACGTTTTCATATACATTGTTTTCCCCAAATTAAATATTTCAATCATGGTTTGAACTTTCAGCTATTAATATAATCATGCACATTTCTCTCATTCTTTGAGCTAAAATATATATACACCTTTAATAATAACACGCCTTTAAAATAATATTGAGCTAAACGAGATAATAGTGAATCCAAATTCTCAAGGTCAAAGTTGAAGGAATTTTAATTGCAGTGTGCGTTGTGTAAAGATGTGTCAGGACACGGGCGCAGCTGCCTAAATGTGTAAGGCCTCGGTGTCTGAGGCCGAATGCCACAGAGCCGAGCGGGGAGATTTCTCGGCAGTTCAGGAATGCTGAGTGAGGGAGCGAGGCCGCATGCTAAAGGAAATACTTTGTGCAGCCTGGAATGGCCACTCTTAAGCCTGGACAATAAAACCACTGCCATATTCAACAAAACGATCACTGTCCAGCTTCCCTTTTTTTGCACCAGGCTATGAACAGTCAGCGAGTCTCTTACAGTGCTGTAATTTGTTTAATTTTCAACGCAATACTAATAATTTCATCTTAATTGAAATGATCTTTTTTTTAAAGAAATGGTCCTAATTTTATCAGAGGTGCGTTTTCGTATGACCTACTGTAAATTCAAGGAGAATTACGTTAAATACTGACCACAATGTAAAAGTTTTTGGCCTGTTTCTTTAAGAAACTTGATTTTGCTGTTGTTGCAGGCAAGTCTTATGATGTCATAAAATGCAACAGCCAATCAGTTTCAAGATACAGTACATAATCAAGACATGCACAAAGCTGATTACCTATTGATATGTCATTACTATTGGTCTCAGTAGTGTGGCTTCCATTTTGGGCGTCTTTGCAGCCTCTAAAGGTCCATCAGATGCCCCATTTAGCTGCTGTGTTTCTTGGCGTTGAAAGAAATGATGCTGTTCTTGTTAAATCATGAACAGGCTTTGTTGATTGTATTGCAAATTTGGTGATTTGAATCAATTCATTTTTAAAGAGCTGTAGAGTGGAGCTGAGTTACTGAAATTGTCTTTAACACACTGAGAAACTTGCTGTGAGGCCTGGCTAGTAGGGTGTTCCATATGGCTGAAATGCAGGCAAATCCCTAATTCTCATGACAGTAATGAGAGAATAATGAAAATAAAGACAGTGTAGGAGTCCTCAGGCCTCCATCAGAGACACTCTAATGCAAACCAGGACCAAACCAGGGGATGTATCACCCTGAGCCAACGCTGTTTGAGAGTGGCTAATCAGAGCCACATGCTGCAGAAACAATTATATGGGTTTTTAAAATAGGATCATGAATAGTCAATGTTTGGTGGCTCACAGCGAGCTGGACCTTTACAAGTTTTGCTGAGCAGCACCTCACACAAAGCTCCTTGTTAAAAAAATAATAATAAAAATAACCTGTAACTTTGCATGTGGGCTAGATCGTTTGCCTCAGGGTTAAGTGATGAAGTCATTGTATAGACATGGTGTAACATCTTATTTTCTTTTGACTCTGTTGCTTCTGTAATTGCAGATCTTGGCCGGAGCGCCAGCTTGTCAGAGAAGGAGCTGAAAGAAGCGAGGACACGAAGTCAGATTATCGCTGCGCAACTGACGGTGCCGTCGAACCCCAACTCCCGAGGTGTCCAGCTCTTCAACCGGCGCAGAGAAAGAGTGAACGCTTTCACGATCGTGAGCGTTGCCGGAGAGGGAGAAGGAAACCAACATGAGTCCCACACTGAACCTGACTCACCGTCTCCAAGTGCATTAGCATGGAACAGGGAGTGCGCAACTGACAGCCAGTTCAAAGATTTGAAACACAGAAGAAGTGAAACGCAACTGCGGTGGCCAGCTGTCGAAATACACAGCAAGGGGCATAAAATGGAGGAGTCTAGGGAAGTGGCGGGTGAAGATACTGTGCAAGAGAGGCATTTTCTCCCTGTAAATGAAAAGGATGAAAATATTCCTGAGCACGGAGAGCTGGGGAAAGATGTTACCTCTGGTAGTGACAATAGTCCTGCTGTTCCTAAACAAAACCAAGAAACAGAGCAGCTAAATGGGGCATATGAAGGTCCTTTGGAGACTCTTAAAGAAGTCCAAAATGGAAGCCACACCACTGAGACCAATAGTAAACCAGACGAATCAGGATCGAAGCAAGCGTCCATCACTAACAGGACAGCTCGACCCTTTTTCTCCCCCGTTTCTATGAAAAGAACCGGATCCAGTGATCTCTCTCAAGTCATCCCTCCCATCCCATCCTACTCCACTCCACCACTCCCAGCTCAATATGAATCACCTTTTAACGCATATTCTGGCCAAGAAGATTCAACTTTTGTTGTATCATCCAGACAAGTGTCCCCCCCTCCACCTCCTTCATACCCAACCCCTCCACTTCCTAGCTACACGAGCCTACCACCATATATTCCATCTGATCCTCTTCCACCATCAGCCATGTCTCCCCCTCCACCATCTGCCTACTACACTCCCGTGACTACACCAAACTCCACCTATGTCCCTCAGCTGCTGTCTGACAGGAGTTCACTCACGCCCACTCGCACAGGCGTCCTAGAAGAAGGCCGAAGTAGGCGGACTAACCGCAAGCCGATGTTTACATTTCAGGAGAAGCCAAAATTAGCTCCCAATCCTGAGCTCTTGTCTCTGGTCCAAGGCGCAGATGAGAAGAAAAGATACAGAGGACAGGCAGAAACACATCAGGAAGAGGAGCAGCTAGCTCTAGGGGCAGAGGCCTCCAATTTCCTGGTCAAAGAACAGAGTGGTGTGGAAGAGGCTTTAGTCCCAGAGTGGGCGTCAACACTGAGAAGCTCCAGGACTCGAGCCAGGGTAGAACACAAGCCTGAGCAATCCCTGACCAACGCATCTGGCAAAGGAGCAGAGCTGTTTTCTAAACGACAGACTAGAATGGAGAAATACATTCATGAAAACGTAGAGGGTCTAAGATCACCTTCTCCGACCATGTCTTTGCCTCCATCATGGGTGTATCCTTCAAACATGCCCGGCCGTGTCAAGGCCATGATTAATGCCTCCAATGTCACCACAGAAATTTCCAAGACGCTCCAGGCTCAGCATGCCACACAGAAAAAGAACATGCCAGCAAAGGCACCAGTACCAGCTCCAGTCGTGGAGAACCCGACACTGGAGAATGGTTGCACCAGAGTGGAAATGGAACTGTCCCGGCACCAGCCTTACCAGCTTAATTCATCGCTGTTCATCCTCAACCCAATCAAGGATCCTGTAAGCACTCTTCCCAAAGCAGCACCCCCTCCCAAACCTGTACTGATGTCATCCTCATACTCCAAACAGACCTCTCTTCCATCTACAACTATCCCAAGCCAGTATGACTCACATACCTACAGGTCAGCCCATTGCTTCTCACCACCTACGATGGAATCACAGAGCAGGGGTGTGACCTCCCCGGTGTCAGGCTTACCTCCTGGTCGTGTGACTTCTCCTCGTTCGGTCATACAGGCACCAAAGCCCACCTTCTCAACTAAGAAAGCTGGCATTACCCCACAGGTGTGGAAACCATATTTTTTTTTCTAGACAGGCTACTTCTCTTCTTCCAGTCCTTCCACTGCTTTTGTTCATTGTATTCTCAACAGACTAAAGCAAACCATACGCGGAGGCTTAACAGGGAATGACTGAGCTCCTTATGTAGTTATGTAGCTGATGAGCAGGCAGAAGAAATGTCCGGAGTGGTTCCAGGAAAATGAAACAGCCATAAATGCTATAGATTATTTTCACACCGAGACAGTTTATTATTCTCTCCAGGCTCGCAAGATTCCTTCAGCCCCTGATTAAATCACGTATTGCGTTTGACTATAGTTTATTTTCATAGTTTGGCATGGCAAAGTAATAGTCTTCAGGTGGTCTGATGAGAAACGCATGAGGGTTGGGCATCAAAGGGTCATTTTAAGGCTTGCAGACTAAATTTGCATCTTATTCCAGGACGTGTCATTAAATAAATGTCTGGGTAGTTCTCTCAGCTTAATTAAAATATTTTTTAGCTGAGATGGCAGGATGTTTTTTTCCCCCTTGTCTGTTCTTTCTATAATTCTAAGTTAACTCAATTCTGCTAGGTTCCTCTAAAGCACTTTAGCAGATGGTGTTTTTGGTTTATGACCTACGATTTGTAATTTAATAAGAGCACATAGACATGAAAGAAGGAACGAGCATACTCCTATAACATTTCTTAACTGTATACTTGTAATTATGTTGAGTGGTTGCTTGTGAAATGTAGCTGCATTAGGATGATGTTTCAAGTCTAGTTTTAATAATGCAATGAAGCAACAATTCCTTATAAAGGTTATTTCTGCATGGTTATATGACTGGAGATAGACAGACAGACTGTGTGTTTTCTTGCAAGATTTTTTAAAACAGTTTTACATTTAATTGAATTACAGTGTGTAGTTTGTTCCTTTTTTTTGTATTTCTTCTTTGTATTTCATCTTTCTCTGATGCTGTCTTTTCCTTTCTGCTTGATTAAATCACAACCCAACCTGCCCTTTATAGATTCTTTATCCTTTTCACATTTATTTAACATCTGAAATCTGTTCTTTCCCATCCTTTTTCACTGGAAATCACTTTCAAGGAAAAACTGTTCAAAGGCTTAAAATTATATTTGGGGTTAATCATAGCTCTAATTGATAGTTACCATCAGCTAAACCTACAAGTATAACCCAAGACAACTAGTAAGTCACTAAGGAAAAACCCCAACTCCTGAACTACCATTCAAACAGACAGGCCAAAACTTGGCTTCTCATATGATGTAGAAGTTTTCTGCAGGTGAAAGCCTATCCAACAGACTCTTCAGAGTAAATGCATATATCAGCAAAGGTTAGTTGCACTGGCTGCCTGCATGCTAGAAACCTGATATGATATGCCGGCTCACTTTGCAAGAAAAAAAAAGACATGAGAATAAATAGAGCCTGCTGTATTTACCTACTGTAGAATGGCCCAGAAATCCTGTGATACCTTGCTTTTTATATGGTTTTCTGGATCTGTGTGGAGTGTATAATTAAGGGCTTCCTAATCCTTTTATAAACATGATGCATGGTATTTACTTGGCATGCGCATCAAGCTATACTTGACCACATGGATGTTTTTACAGATCTACAAGTAGAGTCTAGTTTAAATCTATAATAAGCATGATTAAATGTGCAGTGTAAATACATACTGTAGGTACTTGTTCAAGATTCTTAAATGTGCAGTAACCGTTGACAATGGTTAATATTTATAAGGCAAACTGGTTCCTGTTGTACTGTGCTATTTGCTGTGGCTTTCACTACATTAATTAATTTGCATGTAAATGCCCCCACTTATACTATTTAATGTATGTCTGGTTATCACAAACCGACTACTTACAAAAAATACAGCCAAGTTACATACTGTATATTTTCTGACAATTTTATTTTTTTCACCAGCAGGTTAAGGAAGACTCACCAGTTGCACCACAGTGTAACAGCCCCAGCAGCCCAACGCCTTGGACACCGAACCTGTCCCGTCGCCTCAGCAGCACAGACCGATCCCCGGGTGCAGTGTGGACCCCCAGCAACCAGCGCAGCTCTTTCTTCACTTCGCCACCACCAAGAAGCATCCACAACCCAATCAACTCTGTTCCCTCTTCACCAACACCAAGGTCGATCCATAATCCCTCAAACTCAGGCTCTATTCATAACCCAATCACGGCCCCTCTAACACCACAGTCTATCCAGAACCTCATCAGCCCACCCCCAACCCCAAGACCATTTCAAAGCCCGGTCGCTTCATCCCCAATTCCACAGTCCATCAGCTCCTCCCCAACACAAAAACCCCGCAAAAGTTCCGTTGCCATCATCTCACTGTCCAGGCCAACCAATAACCGTTCTGCCTCTACTCCTGTATCTCCACCCTGGGAAAACAGGTGCCAATCTCCAATCCCACTTCAAGACACCAAAGCCAATCACCGCCTCCTAGCCAAGAACATCATCAACGCAGCCAAGCGAAAGAACAGCCTATCACCTAGGTCCCTGAGTGGCCATGGTCTCCTTATGTCTCCAGTAGGCAGTACCATTTTGCCTTTTGAGACCAAATCTCCGAGTCCCTTTCAGTCGCCTTTGCTAGGCGCCCAGTCACCCACATTCACCAGCCCCCCAGCCACCCCCACTCAAATTGTCCGGTCCCCCCTGCGCCTCTACACCACTCGCTCTCTTACTGATTCAGACGCCTCATTGGAATCAGAGGACTCTGGAATGCGTTCCCCCGGGCTCCGCAGCCACAACACCTGCCCTCGTGGCTGGTCTGGAAGCTTGAGGCTCAAAAGAGGTGGCATGTCAGAAGACCTGTAGGTTGGAGGGCTAATGAAGTATGATCTTTGTGCATGGACCATTCAGCGGATCAGAACAGTGGTCATCTTTCATCCTTCTGAAGACCTACACTACTTACCTGTAGAATTTATTTTACAACACTACATTCAGCTACAATGCTTGCCTATGCTTTTGCATGATTCACAAAAAAAAAAAAAATGGGATTACCTAAAGGGATTACACAGTGTCTGCAATGACATCTTCTAAAACAGAGGGCAAATGTTTTAGAGTGAATTCCTCAAACTTGTCCATTGGGTTTGTGACCATTGGACGATGTAGAATGGACACACTCTATTGACCAGGGAAATTGGATTACAATTTAGGAATAACTGAGAATGGACTATAATCTATGGGTCCAAAAGAATGAATAAGAGAATGTACTGCAATCAAGGAATCGTACCACCAGGACAAGAGACAAGGACTACGATGTAGGGATCATACCAAAACGACAGGTCGACCAGTTATAATCAAAGGATGTTAAAGAATGAATAGGAGAATGGACTACACTCAAAGGATCCTACAGAATGGACAACTCTTATGGGGTCCTAGAGAACTGATCAAAGAATCAACTACAATCTGGTAATCCTGTAGTATGTGTGGGAGATTTGTCTTTGAAACGGAGCGAGACTAATTCCTATTTCATTCCTCTTATTCCGAAGTGGCCTTTATATTCTGAATGTAATGCTGGGGGAGTTTGGGATTTGATCAACGTTTGTGTTGTATCACGTTAATCTGCTTGGATTTATGAAGCAATAATGAAAAAAAAAAGCCTTTTATTCTGTTAATCAGTGGTATTCAGTCTCAGCCTGGTTTCATTTTCTGTACACTTTTTTTTTTATTTTATGTGCTCTGCCACACCTGATGATGGACTTGGTAATGGGACTGAGTGGAACCAGGTGTGTGTTGAATGAGGGGAAAAACACTAGCCTGTGCAATAAAAGGAAAGCCCATGGCTGGCACTGAATACCTCTGCTTTTACTGCCTTGCACCTGACTGTTTGTTGTTTTGACAGACTGCACATCTCCTTGCATTGATTTAACCAAAGAATTTTGGTGACCAAAGAAACGTTTGACATGCAAGTGCCTTCGAAGCAGTGTTATACAGTATATTCTCATTTTTCTGCATTTTTCCTCTTTGATTTAAAAAAAAAAATTGTTCTTGTTGTTCAGTGTTGATTTGGGGTCATTGGAATGCAATGGCATGTAGTTTACTGGCGATGTTTGTGGCTTGTGGTTTGAACATGTAGAAAAGATGGATTGGTACAAGATGACTGAAAGTAATTTTTGAAAAGGGAAAGGTCCTGAGTGTTTCGTTAAAGAGAACTGATTGGGTTTAATGGCAATGTTTATGCCTGGGAACATTATTACATGCTATAAAAATAGCAACCTGATAGGTATCTTGCTGTAAAAAAAAAAAAAAAAAACAGTTATTAATTTGCGCTTTTAGGAAACAGTGAAAGGAATCTGGAGGATGATGGTGGTATGGCATTTAATCTAATCCTCAGTTTAGTGCATACAGACACTTTCTTTTAACTAAACAAAAGGTTGTACGGAAATAAGAAGGGCAACAAATGTGCAGCTTAAGAAAGTCAAGATGTAGTTTGGATTGAAGCATGTTGGAATGTGAATGTTGAAAAACGTAGAAATCAATCAAATCAATTGACAAATGTGAAAACTGTAACAGACAACGGTGTTCTGTAGTCGTGTAGAATTACCTTCATTTCGATTCAAAGAAGGCAAAGGAAAAGTAATGGAAGGAAAGAAATCATAGTTTAAGGCTGTGTGAAGGGGTGGACAAATCATCGATCGGACAAGTAAATGCTCAGTAGGCTAAAAGGTCCTGTACTAAAGTACGGCCAGCTAGTTCATTAGTGAAGTAAATTAATACAGAATAAATGAAGCGACAGATAATTTGATAATGAAGCACATTGCGTTTCAGATAAGAACGATGCTGTTCTGTCTTTGCATTGAATGTAAAATACACTGCCTGGAAAAAAAAAAAAAAAAAAAAACGTCACCATTTCAGGAGGGTCAAATGATTGAGCTGGATCTAGGGTTGGTTAGGTCTAGGCTCAGCAACGTCATGTGACAATCAAATCAAGTCAGCTGATGACCTGAACGACCAGGTTATCTCATCTATTGGAGCTTTTCTTCCCTGAGGACACGGGCACTGATGGCATATTCCCGGACTCCAGGACAATACGAGACGCTCTGGGAGGGCGGCACTTAGCGGTTAGCTCTGCGGCCTTGCAATTCCAGAGTCGGAGGTTCAATTCCCGTCTCGGGTTTGTGTGCGTGTTCTCCCCGTGCTTGGCGGGCTTCCTCCTGGGACTCTGGTTTCCTCCCACTGTCCAAAGACATGCAGATTAGGCTAATTGGTGTTCCCAAATCGCCCGTACTGTGTGAACAACTGGTCGGTACTGTATATGTCAGGTTGTACACTGCCTTGGGCGCAATGTGTCCTGGGTAACTCTAGGTTTTTCCGGCAGCAATGTACAGTATGGGATAAGTGGTATAGAAGGAGGAAGAATGAATCAATGATTGTGGGAGCACGGACAATCATTTTTAATGCATGATTGTGTTGTGTAATCAAAGCTAAAGGTGATGGAATAAAATCTTCGGGTGTGCAACGTTCCTTTTTTTTTTGTTCCTTTTTTGGGGGGGGGGGGAGTCTTTAAGCCTTTACAATTTTTAAGACTATTTGACCAGTAACAAATAATCTGCACACACTAATCCACCTAGTAACAATCGTTCCACCGTGAACCAGATAAATAAATCTTATAAATACATTTTGTGCGTAGGGATTGGTGTGTATCTCAAGACTAAGATGGTTTGTTGTGACGCTTTTGAAAAACCTCAGTCCTATAAAGAGCTGAAAAGAAATTTGCTTGTCCTTAAACCATGAGCTAGTGATTTGTTCACCCCTGTGTCATTGTAGTGTTTTATATTGTCCATAGAAGCAGCCAGTTCTAGGGATTTAATGTAAAAGAAATAGGCAGGGAATAGAAATAGAAACAAGGACATTTGCATTAGGATGACATTAAGATCGTAGTTTTTTTACCCTGTAACTTCACCCAAAAACATGGCCAGTGAATGTAGGGACCAGTGACGACAATGCATCATTTTCATAATGCTGACTTTAAGGGCAATGATGGTTTATGTTGAAATCAACAGTTTCTAGATATGGAGAAAGTTTTACAGATGGAAAAAAAAAAAAAGCACATACAGTATATACATTTTTTAAATACACAAGATCACTTTTTGCACTTTTTTTTTTTTTTTGTACTCAGAAGCATGCACGGAGCACGTCCATCCAATGTATTACAAACCAAACAAATCCTGTCACTATTTCTATAAATTGCTGATCGTCGGCGTTTCTGATTTGAGCTCAGCGCCGCGTGCAATCATGACCAACGATCCTCACGGCGAACTTGCCAGAGGTGTGAAAAACCGAGGATCGGATGAGCGGCAAATCCTAGTATTGCGTCTCAACACATGCAGAAGTGATTCTTCCGTCGAGTCGTGACACTCTATCGTGGTACATCAGCAGATTACTGAGTCGTCGCTTGCACAGACGCCCTGCGTGACAGGAACACCAGCTGCATGGTGACTCGGCAGCTTGGACCAGAATATCGTCTCAGCTTTTCGGCCCCAGCAAAACCAACCCCAGCCTTTCATACAGTATGCACTTATTCTAGCAGTTAGTCTTTAAGGGTTTTTTTTTTTTTTTTTTTTTGATATTACGGATATCCAACCAGCATCTATTTTTGTGTAATTTATAAATAAATAAATAAAAAACGGCAAATGTCGGACTTACGTTGTCTTTATTTCCATTTTGAAATCTGATTTTGTATCTTGTTACTTATCTTTTTACTAGTAAGTAATTAATAATAATAATAATAATAATAATAATAATAATAATTACTGTTGGCTCTCTGTTGATTATTTTCCTGTATTAGCACGTGCCAAAGAGCTTAATTCCTCTTATACAACAGGATTTTGCCAACTAGTACAATATTTCATTTATAAATAAAGAGACATTTTACATTAAAGAGACATTAGAGACATTTTACATATATATATATTTTTGCTACAGCAGATGTTCTAGATCTTTTCTCTTTCCTCCAGTAAATGTAATAATACTATATATATATATATACTGAAACTGTCCTGAGAATGACTGATTGTTACAACACTGACACTGGAGACTCCTTACATTATTCGCAAGAAATCTTTCATCATGTAAAGATGAATTACATCATTAATTCTTATTAGTTATGTTTGACATTTTTGAACGATACCAAAGACATACAGTATTTGGCCAAACCTGTAACGACATTTTATCCAAATATATATACAATTAAATTTGGAGTCTGTCCCCTTTTTGCAGCTATAATATTTACCAGAAGGCTGTTCACAAGATGTTGTGAGTGCTTCTGTAGGAATTTGTGCCCATTCATCCTGTAGAGCATTTATGAGGTCAGGAGGCACTGATGTTGGACAAGAAGGCCTGACTCACAATCGCCGTTACAGTTCATACCAAAGGTGCCCGATGGGGTTGAGGTCAGGGCTCTGTGTTAGGGCCGGTCAAGTTCTTCCACATCAAACTCACCAAACCATGTCTTTATAGTCCTTGCCTTGTGCACTGGGGTACAGTCATGTTGGAATAGAAATGGACTTTCCCCAAACTGTTGACAAAGTTGGAAGCATACTGTAGCATTGTCCACAATGTATTAGGCTGAAGCATTAAGATTGCCCTTCACTGGGGATAAGGGACCTGATTAAAACACCTAAAATCAATAATTAACAGGTTTGGCCAAATAGTATAAAATCAATTAAATTAAATTAAATGTAATAAAAATTTTGTCATAGATAGCGCTTTTAACGATAGGCATTGTCAAAAAGCAGCTTTACAGAATGACAAAAAATTGGGGAATGAGTATGAAATGTGTGAGAAAATATGGGAAAATCTTTCAAACTCCTAAAGTTACTCATAAAGTTCCATTCATATGCCAATGGGTACATTAGGCGACAAATACTGGGGATGTGAATCATTCCAGTGGTGTTTCTTACAGGGTCGAGTTGCCAGCTTGACACCCGGAGCAGTGAAAGGTGGAAGCCCTTGCTCCACAGCAGGTCAACAGCCAGACCACCAAGTTACCCCTGCCCCTTAAATAACACATGCGGAAAGACATAGTGAATTTCTTAAAATAATCTGCAAAACAGCAAGAATTTTGAACATATAGGATTTTGAAATGGCTCTCTCTAGGCCCATCCCTAAAGAATTCCCTTTGGTGCAATTCATTAAGTGTTCCCAACCTCAGAAATCATCAAGTAATCACCCAGGATTAACTGAATACACTGCATGAATGCTCCAGTTACATCAGGTACACGACAAGATCAACTCTTCAGAAGAGAATATTTCATATTCTGGATGTCTGCATCATACAGTGAGGGATATAAATACAAATATTTTAAATATGTATAATAATATATATATAATATAATATAATATATAATATAATATAATATAATATAATATAATATAATATAATATATATAATATAATACAATACAATATAATACAATACAATACAATACAATACAATATAATATAATATATATAATATAATATAATATAATATAATATAATATAATATAATATCTGATATGATACGATATGATATAATATAATACAATATAATATAATATAATATAATATAATATATCTGATATATATACGATATGATATAATATAATATAATATACATATATATATAATATAATATAATATAATAAATATAATATAATACAATATAATACAATATAATACAATATAATATAATATAATATAATATAATATAATACAATATAATATATAATATAATATAATACAATATATATTATAATATAATATAATATAATATAATATAATACAATACAATACAATACAATACAATACAATATAATATAATATAATACAATACAATACAATACAATACAATACAATACAATATAATATAATATAATATATAATATATAATATAATATAATATAATACAATATAATACAATATAATACAATTACAATATATATACAATATAATACAATATAATATAATATAATATAATATAATATAATACAATATATAATATAATATAATATAATACAATATAATATAATATAATATAATATAATATAATATAATATAATATAATATAATATAATATAATATAATACAATATAATACAATATAATATAATATAATATAATATAATATAATATAATATAATACAATACAATATACAATATAATACAATATAATATAATATATATAATACAATACAATACAATATAATACAATACAATACAATATAATATAATATAATATAATACAATACAATACAATACAATACAATACAATATAATATAATATAATATAATATAATACAATATAATACAATATAATATAATACAATACAATATAATATACAATATATACAATATAATATAATATAATATAATATAATACAATATAATATAATATAATATAATATATATAATATATAATATATATATATATAATATAATATAATATAATATAATATAATACAATATATATAATACAATATATAAATATAAATATAATATAATATAATATAATATAATATAATACAATATAATATAATACAATATACAATATAATATATTATACAATATAATATAATATAATATAATATAATATAATATAATATAATATAATATAATATAATATAATATAATACAATACAATATAATATAATACAATATAATACAATATAATATAATATAATACAATATAATACAATATAATACAATATAATATAATATAATAATATATAAAGACAGATCACAGATGTAAATGGTGTATGAATACTATTTTGACTGGACTGTATAAATGTCACCAGAACGTCCATGTCCATGTTTAAAATAGTTCCCATAACAAATGCAGTCAGTAATGCTATAGCGACATAGTGCAGCTATACAAGATAGCTAAACAAGAGACCCATAACCCTCTGCTTATACAAAATCACTCGGGCTGTTGCCGATCCCAAGGCCTGGATGAAAAAGGAGACGGGTTGGGCTTCCGGCTAGCGACCTGGCCCTGTAAGAAAAACAAAACAAAAAAAAACTAAAAATTCAGAAATGAAGGAACCTGTTGCTCAACATGATGTGCTCCACAGCCCAGGAACAACAACAACAACAACAACAGTCCCTTAAGGGCTTCAGTAGAATAGCAACGCTCCCTACCTGCGCTCTTAGACGCAATGATGTAATAAAAACAGTCTGTACTGCCATCTGTCGGCTGAAATTGATAAGTCCCAATTCCCTTTTAAACCAAGCAAAGAAATAATATATTCTTACTCATAAATCATTGGAAGCCTAAGTTCTGATTGGTCAGAAGGTGTTTGTTACAGGGTTTTTTTTTCATTGCATTATGATTTCTATAAGTCCACGTCTTGTATTCATTCACAGGGAATCATATGATCGACGGTCTACATAATCAAAACCTAATGATAAACAGATTATTTAGGGGTATATGTTTCAGCACTAATTCCGTTCAATTCTCCTTTTTTAAAAAAAATATAATGCTTCATAGTCATTGTCGCAAAGCAGCTTTACAGAATCTAAAGAAAATTTCTATAAATTATTAACTTATAATGCTCAGTTGGCCCCTGATGAGCGAGCCGAGAGGGACAGCTGCAAGGAAAATCTCCCTGAGATGGGAAAAGAAAGAAACCTTAAGAGGAACCTGACTCAACAGGGAACCCATCATCATTTGTGTGCTAACAGGTAGCAGCAATTGTTTTGCTGTCATACTGTGCGTTAAGCAGCTGGAAGCTCAGTTTAACAGGAGATGAGCTGGAACCGCCCCGAGTCACTTCACGTATCCCAAGCAGACCACATGGTGCATGATGCGACGAGAACTCCAACCAGAGGCGGGGCATGAGGTCGAGTCAGACAGGTCCAGGGGATAGAGGGGGTCTGGATCACTGGCAGCTCAGGAGCGAACGTGTATACTGTAGCTCGACAGAGAGACAGAGTGAGAGAGAGAAGAAAGAAGAGAGAGGAGAAGAGATGGAGAGATGGCAGTTCGGTATGGTCACAATCACACAATGTATAAGGTGAATGTATATTTAGTGTAGAGTGCAAGCAGGGACTCCGGCAGGACTAACTATAACAGCATAACTAAAAGGGAGAGCCAGAAGGAAACACAGACATGAGGGGGAACTGAGATGTAAAGCAACCAATCACCTCACCTTCGTCAACAAACCTGAGTGATCAATGAGAGTGGGGAGGACAGCATCTAAACATACCAGTTCACCAGAATACTCTACGTCCATGAGTCCCCCAGATCTGCTCCTTTACCTAAGGCTCATCTATTTACAAAAATGCTTAGCTAAGTTTTCAGCCTCGACTTCAACACTGAGATTTATTAAGAGATATTGAGTTAACTGAGATAACTGAGTTATTAAGCATATTTATAAACAGATAAAGCATGACTTAGTCATTCATAAATGTGTTTTAAAACTGTAATAATTGGTATTTTTGTGAGATAAAAGGAACGCACCATTTAAGGGCACATCTTTATTGAAAAAATGATAAAAATCCAAGCTGGTAAGAGTAATTGTGCTTTGCTTTAATGTCAGAGGATCACTAATTATTTTCTTGTTATAGAACATCATGGTGTGTTTTATTCCTTATTCAAGGAATGCAGTACAGTAAACCATTTATAAACCTTTGGGACAGAAATAGATCAGAAACGTAAATAATGGAAAGGATCCAAAAACATACAAAGATTTAAATTATTTCATAATATATAATTTCATTAATGATAAATCAGGTGTTTGTTGTTGTTGTTGTTACAATTGAGCTGTATATAGAAAACATCTGTGGAAATTTACACTGCAAAATCAAAACAACAACAACAACAACAACAACAACAACAACAACAACAACAACAACAACAACAACAAAAACCCTGAGACCAAAGAAAAACCTTTTATGTCGTGTCTTTGAACCCCAAGCCACCAGGTGGCCCACAACCATGCCACTTAGCACAGTCAAAGTACTGTTAGTTTCTGCTGATATCAATCTTAAACAAACAGTTCAGGAAAAAAAACAAAACAAATATAGGTGGATTAGATTTGTATTGTGCTGGGAAAAACACACAATTCTAATTCTCATCCCCACTAACTCCTTATTTATGGGACTCCTGTCTTCATAAGCTCAAACAGGGCTTAATCTACAAGACGACACTCAGAAATAATAACAGTAATATAGTAATAATAACAAAGATAATACGCAATAATTACAATTATAATGTTGTACTACAGGTAACAATGAGCAACTCAGTCACAGCTCAACAAGTAACAGCTTGACAACACACACACACACACACACACACGCACAAACACACACACACACACACACACACACACACACACACACACACACACACACACACACACACACACACACACACACACACAGGGAGAGAGAGAGAGAGAGAGAGAGAAGTGAGGTAAAAGAAATTCACCCTTTGTATGTGTTTTCAAAGGTGTCCTCCAGGGAGCAGTGTTGGGACCAGTTTCATTCTTTATTTTTTTTTTAGTAGATTTATTTTGTCAGAAGAATAGAATGATAGAACAATAGATAGATAGATACATTTCTTTGGAACTTTTTGAAAACCAGGATTCTTTTTTGCTACTATATATTACTTATATATACTGTACAATATATATAATTAAATGTGAGTAAAGAGAAAGAATTTTACAGTGCAGTAATGTATGTGTGACACATAAAGGCTTAACTTAACTGAAAACTTAACTTAAAATGGGAATGAACACATTGGCTTCCACAGTTCCTGGTTGGACTACAGAGGTTCCTAGTTGGACAGACGGACTATCAAAGCATCAGCACTATCAGAACTATGATGTCATAGTGCTTGGGCCCTAATAATAATTAATAAAGCACTTGCGGATGTGATTTATTAATTATTTACACCGTTTTCTTCAGCAAACCAGTCTGTAATTGAGCCTATAGTTTCCAAGTGCCCAACAATGCTGGAGCGACCTGCTGGAGCTCGAACCACCAACCTTCCAATCAGTAACTCAGTGCCGTAGCCCTCTGTTCTACCACTGCCCACATTTCTACAACCATAGTAGGACAACATTCACATACACATTCACACATTACGGGCGATTTGGGAATGACAGTTAGCCTAACCGACATGTCTTTGGATTGTCCCCAACAAGCAAGGGGAGAACATACAAACTCCATGCACACGGAGACGGCGGGAATCGAACCCGGACCCTGGGTGTGCAAGGCGACAGTGCTAACCAATAAGACACTGTGCTGCCTATAAAAAAAAAAAAATAAAAAAAAAATAAAAAACAGAAAAACAGCACATAATTAAATGTGTAATCCTTCTATGATGCAAAACATAGTATTTTTTTTTAAATATTAATTTAGTGATGTCACAATACAGCATAAGGAAGCGTTTGTGACTCTTATTATGAAAAGTCGTCGGTTTGGCGGCCATGTTGTCCCCCCTCCTCCCTCCTCCCTCCACTCTTCGCTTAGCGCTGTTGTTGCGTCTGCGCTCGCGCCGCTTTATCAATGTCTCGCTGGAGACCGGAGCTGTCTCTGTCTCATTCTCTTTCTCCCTCTGTCCCAGTCCAAAATCCCAGTTTAATCTCCCTCCAGTCACACCGCTGGTGCTGGAACATGCGCGCGCGTTTAACGTTATGCCGAGCGTAACGTGTGAGCGCGAGCGCAGATGCTAGCAGCTGGATTTTTTAGTATTATTATTTGTTGTTGTTGTTGTTGTTGTTGTTAGCAGCTAGCTAGCCCAGTTAGCTCAGTGATGGATTCGTGCCTGGTCAGTTATAATGCTGTATAAAGCTGTATGCTGTGTGTGTATCTGAGCTGTGTGTGTGTGTGTGTGTGTGTATTGTAGTTGAGGCAGGGTTAGAGAGTGTGTGTGCTCAGGATGAGTAGGAAACATCAGCATTACAAAGGAGCTGAAGTGAGCTGCTGCGTCAAATACTTCCTCTTCGGCTTCAATATTATATTCTGGGTGAGTGCTGCAACTCCATTCTCATTGTTTTACATTTCTAAAGCTTGATTATGGATCTCTCACTGCTGTGCTGACTTTAATTCACAGTGTCTTTGCATGACGGGCTTCCCTCAGGTTCCCTCTGCACTCATCAGTCACCTGTTTTTAATAATGTGCATTTGTTTATTTTATTTGACAAAAATAACAGACAACAAAACAAACGCCCGGAACACCTAAAACGCATAAAATCGATTCTTTTTGTAGATATATTTACACACACAACTGATGTACAAGACGCTATAACATTGAAGCTCATGCACAGAATTGTTTTATTTATTTATTCATTTAAAAAAACATATATTTTTTTAATTTTATATTCCTAATATGCACAAGAAGTTTCTAAAAAAACAAACCAACAAAAAAACGAAACGAAACGAAACAAAAATGCTCGAACTTCATGAAACGCCTAAAATATTTAAAAGGCACGCTAGTGTTTTGTCTGCTCCCCACGGGGTCGCCACAGTGGCCCGTCCGGTCCGCACATACAGCCTTGGCACAGGTTTTATGCCGGATGCCCTTCCTGACGCAACCCTCCTATTTTACCTGGGCTTGGGACCGGCACTGTGTCCAGTGACTGGGGTTTGGGTACATGCTGGGAATCGAACCGCATGGCAGGCGAGACACCTACCACCGATGTATAATCTATAAATATACACACCTTTATATACAACATCTTAAAACATTTAAGCTTACTTTAATTTTTATTATTTTATTAGGCGGCCCGGTGGTGTAATGGTTAGCACTGTCACCTGGCACCTCCAGGGTCCGGGTTCGATTCCCGGCCAGGCTCGATCCCCGTCTCTGTGTGCATGAAGTTTGCATGTTCTCCCCGTGCTTGGTGGGTTTCCTCCGGGTACTCTGGTTTCCTCCCACAGTCCAAAGACATGTAGATATTGGTGTTCCCAAATTGCCTGTAGTGTGTGTGGATGGCACCCTTTCTAAGTCTCCTGGGATAGGCTCCAGGACCCCCACCCCCCACCCCCCACGTGACCCTGAATACAGGATAAAGTGGTATAGACCATGAGTGAGTGAGATTGTGATTATTTTTATTTCTAAAAAATAAATAAAAATGCTTGACATCACAAAACACCTAAAACATGTCAAATCAATTCATTAAATATATATAATTATAAAAATGTATATTTTTAACATGCACAAGAAATTTCTAAAATGCAAATGCTTGGACAACACAAAACACTTTGAATAAGTGATTTATAAATATAAATACACACACACACACACACACACACACACACACACACACATCTTATATTCAACATCCTGTAACATTTGAGCTAACACACAGGTCCTCAGGTGTCCAGCCTGTCATAACATTAGAAACGCCAGCATGCGTTCTGCTCGTACAATTCTTTTTCTTTCTTTCTTTCTTTCTATATATCTGCAGAAGAAATAATAAAAAAAAGCTCTGACATAGTGAAATACCTAAAATTCTTTGTCTCAACATCTGTTTTTCTTTCGATATTTTTGTTTGTGTTATTTCTTTATTTGTTTATTTATTTGTTTGTTTAGTATGTTCTCGGGAAATGCACAAATTTAGAAGAAAAACAAGAAAAGCATGGACTCCACTAGGTTGTGCGCTTGTACTGTACCCGGCTTGGTTGACTTCTGATTAGATTCAGATCTTAGAAAAGTCTTGATGAAATCTTTATCATGCTCCTCAAACAGTAAGGATGAAAGAGGACGGTACTATCAGGGGACACACCGTCGCTGTCCGTGAAGGACTTGGCATCTATCAGGGTTTATGAGAGGTGGATACGGATCAAGAGGTGGATGTGAGGGCAGGCGAGCGAATACTTTTGCGAGTATAGTGTATATTTCTGAAGCCGGAAAAAAAAAAAAAAGCACACTCAGCAAAAGAAAATGTTAGGAGAGGTTTTGCTCGGTCATCACGGTGGACGAGCTGAAATGTCTGAAAACTGTTTTTCCAGACGTCATCATCTCTATTCACGAGATTTCAGTCGGTGATACGAATGCAGAGCGACACGGTCGGTTTAAAGGTGCATTCAGCTTATATTCCACACCAAAGAGAGAGATAACAAATCTAGGATAATTATATTAATGTTTAATATTAGGATAAGGCGACTTTTGCTTAATTAAGCACGCTGTAAGATAACTTTGCCTTTGCGCTGTCGCCTCTAAGCGACCGTGATGACTGAAGACTCTCCCATGCAAATGTGTGTGTAAAACGCTCAGTCCCGTGCGAGCTCCTGACAGACCGTGTAGACTGAACTGCCCGTCTTCCGTAGGTCCTGTTTGAACCTTCAGTCCGAACCACGCATGACCTGCGAGCTTAGCAAGCCGTGCCGATCCTTCTTCACCTCTGAGAGTCGCCCGTTTTATGTGGGCGCACGTCGTCTCTCGGGCGTCTGGAGACGGCAGTTTGAATACTATTCAAATAAAGTTGTAATCGTGGACTGAACCGGGCATGTCCGCTTCCACCTGGTTATTCGTTGACCTCATCACATCATCCAGGACTGAGTGTTGAGTAGTCCTCCTAACAGCAGCTGATTCTAAAAACCTCTCTAAACTTTCCTTAAGGTGTGTGTGTGTTTTGTTATGTTTTTTATGGGGGGAATTTCTTTTAGATTAACAAATCATTCAGAAATTATAGAAAACTTTTTTGGGTTCAGGACTCGGATCATGCCGACGTATCATAAAAAACGGAGCCGGTAAACATTTTAAAGGGTTGACCTGGAAACCAGATGGACAGATAACATTACCAGCCTGAAGTGACTCGATTTTAATTGATTTATTTATTTACTTGTTTATTTTTAATCCTAAAGTAGTAGATGTGGTCAGATCTGAGCCACTCTTGAACAAGGTCTTGGTCTGGATGCGTATCCCATATGCGGCCATGTGACTTGAATGACACCGGGCAGATTGGAGTTCGTTGGACTTTGTGCCTCCGCGCAGGCGTAGAGGGCGCTCTCTGATATTAGCACTGGCACCGCGGGAACTTCATTGTGCTAGCGACAGCTTCCAAAACAGCGAACACCCCTACACGCTTTAATATGAGGTGAGATGCAGGTGTTAAACGCCGCGAGTGACCACTCATGTTAAATTTTTTGCACGGGAAACGTAGTCATGACGACCAAACCTTGCGACGAATCATGATGAAACGTACCTGCGCCCACCGCGCTGACTCCGCATAGGTGAGGCAGGGGCGCTAACTGAGGCGTGTGGCTTTCGTCCTTCTGTCTTCTGGACCTCAACGAATACAGCCGACTAACTTCTCGCTGTTGCCCAGAGTAAAACCTTCATCAGATTAAAATTCAACACACACAAACATGCACAAATATGAAGTTTTTTGACGTATCGATGTGCGTACGCGTGCCGTTTCAGAGGGACGGACGCGTCCATGTTAAGTGTCAGATAAAAGTTAAAAGTTGTAATTATGAATATGAACCGTTATGACCTGCAAATCCGATCTCTGACTCAAAAGTTCAGAATTGAGCAACGTGACTTGTAGGGTGTACGTAGCATACGTTTTGGTTTTGGCGTGTTTAGCAAATGTCTTTTTAAAAGAAGATTCCAATGCGTGAGCGTGTATGTGAACAATGCCATATCCTGGTCTGATGTATTTATTTCCCCCCTCAGTATAAACGCACACACTCCGGGAAGCTGTTCTGTCCGTCCAGCAGTGGACAGGTGACCGGATTTGTTTGTCATTTCTGATATAAACTCGGTGTAGACTCTTTGTGCGTACGCTTTTGCAATCCAGAGACCCGCCATAGAAATACGGCAACGTTGATGTGCTTGTTTTTTTATTTTTTATTTTTGCCCCTGGAGTGCAGTGGATCGCTGCTTCCTAGTCCGGCGTCAGGGTATGAATTTCATATCGCAAGAGATACGGGGGAGGAGGTGCTGCAGCGAGTGTTTTCAGTTTTCAATGTCCTACTGATACCAGGAGCACCGAGGCATTTCTGAAGTTCTACAAGAGGCAACTTGCGAGATGTTAATCGCCTTAAAAAATAATAATAATTCCCTACTCTCTATTATTCACTCTCCGTGGTCAAGACACCATGAGCGTAAATGTCTGAAAGGTCATGAGTAAATGTAAACGTCCAAGTACTTTAAATTCTATTCTACAAGATAAAACAACAGAATAAACTTGAAAGAACTTATTCTGCAAGCTGCAACCTGGAAAGACGTTTACAATTTCTAGAAAAAGTGCATCTAAAGAACCGTGTATAAAATCCTGTTCTTCTGGACAAGGCCATATATTTATCTTATTTATCTAATATTTATACATTGATACATTTTATTTATTGACTGATTATTGTTATTATTATTGTTTTTTTTTTTATTTTGTTTTTAAAATCCCTTCCGTTATATCTTTAACTTAATATTATATTGGTTCGTATAAATTGGTTGAATGTTTAATGTGTTTGTGCCATGAAATGGCCTGTGAAGCTGTTATGGCAATAAACCCTGAAACAAACAAACAAACAAAAGAAAACAACCATGAATGTTTCATGGCAATAAAAACGTCAGCGTTTTTGTGTACGTAAAAAAGCGCCAGTAGTACGCCGTCGTACGTAGCAGGCCGAGTGCTCGGCTCCACCCAGGAAGTGGGAAGTAAAAGCTAATTCCACCCACGGTGCTGATGGAGTGCCGGGATAAAGCCCGGGATTTGACTGAATCTTGATGTAATGGTTCTTTTACCGCAGGTCTTCTATAATGTGTGTAAGTGCAGTGATCCGCTGTTAAAGTGTGACACAGCATCAGCGGTTAGTGATTTAACTTTCTCTCTCTCTCTCACACACACACACACACACACACACACACACACACACACACACACACACACACACACTGCCTGGTTCCAAAAAAAATTAACAAACAAAAAAGTCACCACTTTCGATGGGTCAAATATCGAGTACTGAAATCAATGAAGGATTTTGGGTTAAGCTGTCCAGTACATTATTAAAACCTGTAAGAATAGTGATGAGCCTTTTAACTTTGTGAAAGAAATGTGGGGGAAAAAAAAAAAGAAAAGAGAAACTGACAGTAGAAATCAGAGCGATGTTTAATAGTGAAAGTAAGAGCATTTCGGTCTGGTGAGACTCACAGGACTGGAACTAAACAGCTGTGTGTCTGTAAGAAAACCACTCGTTAGTGAGACTCATCAAGAAAGAAACATTTTAAATTTGTTAGGGAGCAGCATGGATACATTTTGGTGCGATGGAAGAAGGTCATGTGGTCTGATGAGTCCAGATCGAGCCTGTTCCAGAGCGATGGGCGTGTCAGGGTAAGACGCGATCAAACAAGCCTCTGGAGGCAGTGTTCTGATCCGGGGTCGCTTCAGTTGCTCAGGTCTAGACTCTGCGGAAAAAAATGAAGTCAGCTGACGACCTGAATGTACTGAATAACGAGGTTGTCACTTCCTGATGGTGCAGAAATATTCCAGGATTGTGAAAGAGAGATTCTGTGAGCACAAAGAATCATTTTCACACAAGAACTGGACAACACACTTGTGCACCGTAATCAAAGAAATCTTGACGCCTGCCACTTTCTTTTCAGAGCAAATTAGTAGGGCATTGAAGTAACTGGTCGAGACACTCGCTGAGGAGTTGAATCCGGTGTGTTAGAGACACACAATAGGGGATTATACAATGTTTTCTAGGAAACGCTGCTTTAACAAACCCTTAAGACCTTCCACACGGTCAGACGTTTGCATCTTCATGTTTGAATACACACGCTCATCTCAGATTATCGTGGTTGAATTACGTCCCGATTAAAAACCATCACGTGTTGAAAATGCTGCAAGTTTATTGCCGTACACTCGTCACTTAACGATTTCGCAATGTTGTAATGTTACAAAATGGCAAGTCAAGTCAGTAGAAGTCAACGGCCGATTGTGTGTGTGTGTGTGTGTGTGTGTGTGTGTGTCTCTTTGTGTGTGTGTGTGTCTCTCTGTGTGTGTGTGTGTCTCTCTGTGTGTGTGTGTCTCTCTCTGTGTGTGTGTGTCTCTCTGTGTGTGTGTGTGTCTCTCTGTGTGTGTGTGTGTCTCTCTCTGTGTGTGTGTGTGTCTCTCTGTGTGTGTGTGTGTCTCTCTGTGTGTGTATGTGTCTCTCTGTGTGTGTGTGTGTCTCTCTGTGTGTGTGTGTGTCTCTCTGTGTGTGTGTGTGTCTCTCTGTGTGTGTGTGTGTCTCTCTGTGTGTGTGTGTGTCTCTCTGTGTGTGTGTGTANGTGTGTGTGTGTGTGTGTGTGTGTGTGTGTGTGTGTGTGTGTGTGTGTGTGTGTGTGTGTGTGTGTGTGTGTGTGTGTGTGTGTGTGTGTGTGTGTGTGTGTGTGTGTGTGTGTGTGTGTGTGTGTGTGTGTGTGTGTGTGTGTGTGTGTGTGTGTGTGTGTGTGTGTGTGTGTCTCTGTGTGTGCGTGTGTGTGTCTCTGTGTGTGCGTGTGTGTGTCTCTGTGTGTGCGTGTGTGTGTCTCTGTGTGTGCGTGTGTGTGTCTCTGTGTGTGCGTGTGTGTGTCTCTGTGTGTGCGTGTGTGTGTCTCTGTGTGTGCGTGTGTGTGTCTCTGTGTGTGTCTCTGTGTGCGTGTGTGTGTCTCTGTGTGTGTGTGTGCGTGTGTCTGTGTGTGTCTGTCTGTGTGTCTCTGTGTGCGTGTCTCTGTGTGTGTCTCTGTGTGTGTGTCTCTGTGTGCGTCTCTGTGTGTCTCTGTGTGTGTCTCTGTGTGTCTGTCTGTGTGTCTCTGTGTGTCTGTCTGTGTGTCTCTGTGTGTGTGTGTGTGTGTGTGTCTCTGTGTGTGTGTGTGTGTGTCTCTGTGTGTGTATGTGTGTGTCTCTGTGTGTGTGTGTGTCTCTGTGTGTGTGTGTGTCTCTGTATGTGTCTGTGCGTGTGTTTACACCAGTTAAGAAGGAATCAATTGTCTTACCGTACACTTTTGCGCGTGATCGAGTGAACACACACATGACTCTGGAGTGGCGTATATGTTAAACAATGCACTGATTTGTTGTGACTCGTGGCATTATGTCGCACGCTGGGGCTTTTATTCTACAAACATGACTGTCGGTGTCATGTGAAGATGTCGAGAAGCTATATAAAGTATTTTTTTATTGTTGTTGTAACTGACAATTGATAAATTGGGCTCTGAACATGTGGGGTCATTGAAATGATTGTCTGCATGATGTGTCCTGGTGCATCTGGGGGGGGGGGGAGTCAATTGATGAGAGCTAAACTTTTTCCTTGTTGTACATTAGCTGAGTCCTGAAATGGCGTAGCTGCATAGAAGATGATTCCGGAAATCTTCTGAAAATCTTGTACATGTTCGGTATGAGGAAATTGTACAGTCCCAGAGAAGGAGTGTTTAACAGTTGTGGCATGGATTCAAAACAACACGCCAGAGGTTAAAAGAACAAGCTTGACAAGACCTTTGCCGTTTAGCAGATCGCCACGCCCAGATAAACCCGTTATAGGGCACACCTCGAAATATCTTCAACACAGACTAGGTGTGTGTGAATGACAGGGACTTGTATGGAACAGTAAGGCCACAGGGACCAGAAGTAAAGAAGGTACTTTTAAGCACTTCAGGTCAGCGGTCCAGAGTAATGGAGAGTGTGGAACGGAGGTGAAGAGGCTCGTACAGGCAGGTTGGAACGGGTGGAGAGGAGTGTCAGGTGTGTTGTGTGATCAGCAAGAATGAAAGGAAAGTTCAAGACAGTGGCGAGACCAGCGACGCTCTACTGCTTAGAGACAGTGCCACTGGAGAAAAGACAGGATGCAGAGATGATGTTGAGGTTCTCTTTGGGTGTGACCAAGGGTGGATCGGATCAAGAACGAGTCCATCAGAGGGACGACCCATGTTAGATGTTTTGGAGATAAAGTCAGAGAGGTTTGGGCGTGTTCAGAGGAGAGATTGTGAATACATCGGTGGAGGGATGCTGAGGTTGGAACTGCCAGACAGGAGATTTATGGATGCAGTGAGAGAGGACATGAAGTTAGTTGGTGTGAGAGAAGAGGATGCAGAGGATAGGGTTGCCACAGTGGTCAGGGTTCAAGTCCCACATTGGCGGTTTCCTCCGGGTCCAGTTTCCACCCAGAGTTCAAAGACGTGCAGATTGGACTAACTGGTGTTTCCGAATCAAATGTATTTCAGCATAAAAATGGGAAAAAAAAAACAAATGTACAATAATGTTTATTTTGTACAAATATGTGTTTTGGCTTGAGGTGATGATACTGGTACGTTTAACTGACAGAATGTAGTTCATCATCCGATTCTCGCAACATTTATCACAACTCCGACACGTTTGTTTTCTCAGAAACACCTCAGAGCCGAGGTGCGGTTTCCTCATCCTGGTGTTTCTCACAGTCGAGTGGAGATGCACGAAGAATCGTTTCATAATCAGAATGAGAAACACACACACACACACACACACACACACACACTAATTTATCCACGATTTGCAAACAGTGATTAATAATATGAAACTTTGTATATATAAAACTAAACAGCAGGTGTGTGTTATGCTAGTATCGTCTGTATAGTTACTGCAGTTACAGTTCCCACATTCCTCCTTCGTCCTGAAAATTATTTAATGGCTGAAATCTAGACACTCTAATTACAGTGCCTTGCAAAAGTATTCACCCCCTTGGCATTTTTCATGTTTTGTTACATTATAACCTGTAAATTTAATGAATTGTATGTGATGGATCTGCACTAAAATAGTCCAAGTTGGTGAAGTGAAATAAAAAAAATAAAAAAAACAGTATAAAAACAAAAAAGCGACTTGCAGCTGTAATTGCCGCAAAAGGTATTTTGACCTTTTTGTTGTTTGCTTCACGATAAAAAAAAAAAATAAAATAAAAAAAAATCACATTTTCAAAGTTGTATATCCATGTTCTGTAAATGAAATGAGGCAAACCTTCAGACAGTCCATTTTATTTCCAGGTTGTGAGGCAACAAAACATAAAAAATGCCAAGGGGGTGAATACTTTTGCAAGGCACTGGATAACTTTGCGTTAAATGAAAATCTAAATCTAGAAAGAAAATAGTTCAAGACTAGTTTGGACATATCAAAAGAAAAGTTTCCTTTCCGATACAATCATTCATTTTTATACCTTTCTTTATTTTCTGTTGTTGAAAGATGGATTCGAAATATTCCGGCGATCAATAAAGTGTTTTAGCAGAGACGTAATCTGTAGTTTGTGAGGTTGTTCTTCATGGCATGTTGTCAGATCGAGCAGTCTCTTTATTCTGAAGAACAGAGCCGAGTGTGGCGCAAAATCCTAAAATTACTCCAGTTTTATTCCTGTTTGTTTGTTAAAAATAGTAATAAAACGTATTTTTAACCGCAGCCTGCTGTATTTGCTTGCTACTACTGCGTTTTAGGAGGCACAGAAAGTTTGTATGGTTAATTATTCCTTTAAAAACATCTATCATTAATAACCGTTAGTAAGCTCCAGATGCTATGAATAGTAAAGGAATCCTGTATCTGTGCTGTATCCCGACATAATGGCAGCTTTCTGATGAGTTTGGTCACTATAAAGTTCGTAGATGTTGTAATAGGTTCTTGTAAGTTGTTTTACTCAATGTTTTCTTTCTTTCTTTCTTTGTTTATTTTTAAATACACTGCCTGGCCAAATGAAAACGTTAGCAATGGAGAAAGGTCATGTGGTCTGATGAGTCCAGACTGGACCCTAGTCCAGAGCGATGGGCGTGTCGGGGTAAAAAGGGAAGCGCATGGAGCGGTCATGCATAGTGTCCACTGTCCAAGCCTCCAGGCAGTGTTATGATCTGGGGTCGCTTCAGTTGCTCAGGTCCAGACTCCGAAAAAAATGAAGTCAGCTGACGACCTGAATGTACTGAATGACCAGGGTTTGAATGACGTCTGTGAAGTTTTTCTACCTTAAAGGCACGAGAATATTCCAGTATTGTGAAAGAGTGCTTCTGGAAGCCTGGGGAATCCTTCTCACACATAAACTGGATAAAGATAACAGGCTGTCTAATCGTCACCACACACATGCGTCTCGTCTCCCCTTATCGTACGGCAGCGGTAAATCGCTTCCGCATACGTGTCTGGATGAGAAGGCGAGGCACTTTTCGGCCGGGTGAAGATTAGGTGACAAAGATCACCGAATCTTTTAACTTTTAAAGTTGAATTAAAAGAAACTTTTTTTGAAGTATTAACTTTAATTCAAGTTAATAAAAAAATATATAAATTCTTTAAATTGAATTAAATCTTAAAAAATTCCTTTTTTTTTTTTTAAAAAGAAAGTTAAATTTAAATGTTTCTCTTAAAGTTAAATATTTCATATTATAAACTTAAAATGAAACATTTAACTTTCCTGTAAACATTTGTAGTTCATTTTTACATTATATAATATTAGCATTTATTATTTTCTCTTGTATCTTAAAAAACAACAACATGTACATTACGACATGTTACATTTATTTGTGTGTTATGCATATATATATATATATATATGTTCAAACATAAAATTGAAACTTAAGGAATTGTTTGTCAAGATTATATAAATCTTGAAAACGTATTTTAAACTGGTAAACCTGTATTTATTAACATACTGCACCTGAATGTAATAATAAAAAAAAAAACTTTCCTCATTAAAAAAAAAAAGATAAATGACCTAACTAGCTGGAAGCAGCATATCTTCAAAACCGTTAAAACAATTAATATCTTTTAGTGTTAAATATTTGTGTTTTTTTTTTATTTTTTTTTTATCCAAATGCAATTATTGTAAGTTTGAAAAAAATTTTCTCCAAATTTGTCTTCAAGAATAAACGTGATTATTTCGAACAGTTTCTATATGTGACCTATAACATGGTGTGTATCGATCCACGTGGCTCGCCCTTACACCATGCACACCCGGGGACTGGAAGGAGTCGGGATCCTACCCGCGCGGGCTTGTCACGTTTTCCCGGCAGTCTGAGTCATGAGGAGTGAAGCCAGTATCTTAGGAAACTCTCGTCCTCGGCATCCTCTCATAGCCGTAAATTCCATCCAGCTTGTGGTTTTGTTTCTTGTACTCGGTGATGAATGGTGTGTGTTGTGTGTAAACTCCCCCTCTGGACGACTCGGGACTCGTTTCCACCCCCACCGTCTCTCACTCTCTCTCTTTCTCTCTGCCTGCGAATGTTAACCTTTCATTATGTCATTATGTCGCACTGAAACTAGTCTTTGTCGGAGGAAGAATACGCTTTCTGCAACACTGCTAGCGGTGCTCACGCACACACTCGTGCTCTTGCTCTTCTTTCTCATTCTGTGTCTCTCTGTGGGCTTGTGCAGGCCAGACTCGCTTCATTGTCAGTATAATTTTAAGACAATTGTAGTGTTGCGTTACATTTTTCTTCACTAATGTTAGTAGTTCAATATCAACAACAGTTTCGTGTTTCTTTCCTTATACAGCGGTACCAATTTAATCCGTTCTTAAGGTGAAATTTTGCATTGCGAAACACATTTTCCCTATAGGAACAAATGTAAATGCAGATAATCCGTTCCAGCCGTCCACAAATATTACCAATTCCAACACTATAATCATGTTTTTCCATATAAAAACATTTGAAACATTTAGAAAAGTAATATAAATTAAGTAAAAAATTGAATAAATAGACATTAAACCTCACTTAGCCTTAATTTATGTTTCCTCTTTGCACCGGCTGCTTTAGAAACCAAACTGAAAGCAGCTCACTTTTCTTCTTGATACTGTCCTAGATAACATTCTGTGTTATAACGTGCTGTGTCTTTACTAAAGCGCACACAAAAAGCAAAAAAAAAATAAAAAATACACACACACACAAAAAAAAAAAGTAAACTCTCTTAGTTTTCCACTGACACAAACACATTTTAATCTGCTAATGGATGTACTCGCAACCTGGAAGTACTCGAGACCGGCTTGGTCACTCGTATGCAGAAAATGCTTCACATGCTGAGGCAGGTTCCTTGCAAAATTTTAGTTCTTAAGGTGAGATTTGCAAAGGCGCGACGAGGTACCACTATAGATGACCTTGTCGAAAAACTTTGTGAACCAGTTCTTGTTAAATTTCTGTAAAAGCTAATTGACGAAACTAAAGACAACATAATATGGTGATGTAAAACGAGTTAGCTAGCTTAGTTACGTTCACGGATACGGGGGGGAAAAAATTAAGCGTTTCTCATAAAGTTGTGCATAAAAGATATCTTTTGAGAAAGTTTGCAGGTTGCAGTGATGGCCATGAAGGATATAATAAGAAGGGGACGTGGACAGACTTAACATCTAGCATGTCCGCGCTACTCCGGAAATGGATGTAGCTGCTAGTAGCTAGAATAAGCAACTTGTCCGTTTTTGTAAAACCAAGACAGGTAGTCCCCTAGTCATGAACAAGTTCCGTCCCGGGAGCACGTTCGTAAGTCCGACAAAGTGAGTCTTGTACGCCTTTGACACAAATATACATTGTAAAGCAAACCAATACACCTCACTAAATCTTCGTCCCCTTTCACCACACTGCCATCATGTGACCAATAACCGTAATCGTGCCTAAGGAACTTAATCTTACACGTCAAATGAAACGTTTTATCTCTGGACCTTCAAATCCAGGACACCATTTCGTCTCAGAGCTGTTTTCCACTGTATTGGAAATTGAAATTTCCAACTGTAACCGAAATTGTATTAATCACCATCAGGACAGCTCTACAGGACAGTCTTTTTCTGTCATCGTGCTCTCGGACTGATTCATAGAAACCACTGAGGCTGACTGATTTCTCCCGCACCTCCCCTCCCCACACACACATACAACATATCCTGGACTTTAGACATTTTATGCATTCACTGAAAATATTGTATGTAACATCAATGTATATTAACTTTTAGTGAGGCGAGATATTCCATGTAAAACATGTGTTGGATTTTAAACGAGTTGTTTCATTAGGATTTATCTAACACACTTTCTTTAGGTTTTTATTTTTGTAATTGTAATTTAAATTATAAGACACACACACGAGAGGAGAAAAACACTAGACTTTAATGTTTATTTTGCTCAGGTGTTAATCCTCGAAATGTTTCCAGGCTTCTGGTATTTTTATAGTCTTGTTATGAAACAAAGTTTGTGTGTGTGTGTGTGTGTGTGTGTGTGTGAGAGCGAGGGAATGAACTCTTAAGACGCTCAATTCACCTATTATGTAGTGTGACTATTGGCTTGACTATTGTCTCGTCTCGTCTCTCTCTCTCTCTCTCTCTCTCTCTCTCTCTCTCTCTCTCTCACACACACACACACACACACACACACACACACACACACACACACACACACACACAATCAGAGGTCTTTGTCCACTTCATGGAGAGTGTGAGTGAGAAAGAAGAGCATGTGCGGTCTCACACACACACACACACACACACACACACACACACACACACACACACACACACACACACACACACACACACTCCATGAAGCAGACAAAGACCTTCGATTGTGTGCGTTTTAGAAAGAGCATGTGTGGTCAGATGCAGAGTGAGTTTTTGAAAGGTTGCATATTCATGAGACAGCAAGAGACTGTGTGTGTGTGTGTGTGTGTGTGTGTGTGTGTGTGTTTTTGCACTTCGTCACATCCGTCAGGTTCACATGGCAGATGGGAGCTGCACGTCTGTTTCCCCTTTTTTCCTCCGTTGCTCCTGGAGTGACGCTAGATTCCTGCCATTTCCCAGCATGCTTCATGCATAAACATATACACACACACACACTGACTCATTCCTGCAAAAACACATGCACCTGAAGTCATTCTTTTACAGCTCAGTGAATCATTAAAGTGTTTTTCCGTAAGATCCTGACGGGTCCTTTTGGACTTCTCCGCGGCTCAGAGAGAGTGAGAACAGAGTGGTGGGGAAAAAAAGAAAAGAAAGAACGTAACGTGGGCTGTTGTTTATCTGGTAAAATGATCTGGGAGTTGTTGGAGGTGTGAATCAGTGCTTAAACTGATGTCATCAGTGACACACACACACTCGCAGTGATGCACGCTTAAGGAGGTTCGGTCCAGAGGGACCGGGAGTGATGGATGACTTTATGGCGTCTATGATCTGATGTGAACCGTTAAATCAGGCGTATTCCGCCGTGTCTGACATGTTAAAGACAAGAATTCTCCCGTGTGTGTACGTGTTTTTTTTTTTCTTCTTAAGAGTCAGTAGTTGAAGACGTTAACTTGTAGTCAAACTTACTAATGTGCCTGTGACTTTGTTTAATTACACACTCATGATCTCGTTTTTTTTTTTTTTTTTTAAATAATGTACAGTGCTATCTGTTAAATCTTGAAATGAACTAAAATTTTATTTGCGTTTATTAAGTAAATTTCAATTGCACGCTCATAAGCGTGTATTAAATAATGTACATCTGTTGAATTTTAAGATGAACTAATTTTTTTTTTTTCGAGGTAGATTTTTTGTGATACAAGAGTGTTTTCCACTTAAATTTTAAAGTAGCATGTCCTTTCTTACCGTGGTCCAATTGCGGTGAAACAAAGACCGTATGTTACCTCAGACCCGAACAGATACACCCGTGAAATCCCCATTACAATTCGTTCAGTAGTTTTTACGTGATGTGTGCACAAACAAACAGACAAAAATTCCAAACAACATCTTCATGTGAACCATGGTTCGTCACGTGTTCGGACCACGGGTTAAGGTTAATAGCGCAACCGTAGTTTTCTTACACTTTGTGCTGTTATTTATTTGGACTCGTATATAGTTTGGATAATCTTAAGCAAAAAAAGCAAAAGCATGTTTACTGTTAAACTAGATTACTGGAAAAGCACCCAATCTGGCAACCTTGCCCTGACAGGATACATTCTGAATGTTTTTTCTTTTTTTTTCTAGACCTTCTTTCTTTAAAAACTTTGACCTGCACCCTCTTGTATGATATAAATTAATAGACATGTGAGCTATGGCGCATAATTAACTTTAAATGACGACTCAAGACATATCTGTTTCTCAGTTGTGTTTGATTGATGGCACTTGGTTAGTAACCTAGTAAGCCAGTGTAAGTGTCTATCCAGTGATGTAAACTTCAAAGCACTTTTTGTAAGTCGTCCTGGATAAGAGCGTCTGCCAAATGCCTAAATGTAAACCAAAAGCATTATCGGTTAATAAGTTTTCAGTCAGTTCAATTCTTAACACCAGCTACTCGTTTAACGATCGATTCTCAACACCCTTAGTCCCCTGCAACTGATAAGCTTTTTAATAACAGCCGTCACACAAGGTTCTTCTCCTACTAGGTTCTGCCTGCTTGATGCTTGGACCCCCACCGTTACACTCTGTAAACCTAATATATGTAACCAGCACCTGTTTGCTATTGGCTGATTCAAAAGCTTTTGCCCAAATCTGTTGGACCTTCAACTCCTCTACCCCGGAGTGTGGTGTGAAATCCCTGGCTTTATCCCAGTCCACTTCAGTAGAACATTATTATATGTATAGTAATGTATACGTATAAATACGAATAACCGGTGTTGTGCAGTTGTTCACTAGTGTAAAGTGAGTACAGAGGCTGTGTAGAGGTAGAACATGAGGAGTGAGCCGCGCTGAACCTCGCTAATCCCCTGAGATTAGTCACAGCTGGAGGCCAATGGGATTATGGGATTTTTTCGATGGCTGATACCTGACCTCTGACTTGTGCCTTGTTGCGATTTCCGTTTTTTTCCCCTTAAACACATGTACACACCGTGTTTACAGTACGCCTGCCCCACAGGGTAGCTTGCAGGATGATCTGATTGCAAGAACAAAGCCTAGTGAGAAAAATCTAAACTCAAAGGCAAGTTGTCCTGTTTGGAAGCCTTATCTTCAGCTTCCCCTGTTTGCCTGCTCGATTTCTCATCTGACGCATATCGTGTTATTTACGCTTGGAGAACTCTGCCAGGGAGAGAGGATTGCATCTCTCTGTCCTCTAATTAACTTCATAAATACAATTGATTTTATCTGAGCTCTGACAGTGTGATGTCGTCATAGTGATAATGTTTCAATCAGATACATCACTGAGCTTTACTATGCAATCCCTAGATGTGAACTAGTATCTCAAAACAATGAGAGGACCCATCATTCAAATATAGAAATCAGGTATTTGTTTGGGTATCTCTCAGTTTTGAGGGACTTGAGCCAGTATTGGGGATATGTTAAGGTTTAAGTGAGTGTTGGGTATTTGCTGGTGTATTTTGGTGTATTTTGGTGTATTTGCTATGGCTTGAGTTAGTTTGGATGATATTTTCTTGCCCTTGTCTTAGAATTGGGGTATTTGTCTGGGACTGAGTTAGTATTGGAGTATTTGTCTGGGACTGAGTTAGTATTGGGGTATTTGTCTGGGACTGAGTTAGTATTGGAGTATTTGTCTGGGACTGAGTTAGTATTGGGGTATTTGTCTGGGACTGAGTTAGCATTGGGGTATTTGTCTGGGACTGAGTTAGTATTGGGGTATTTGTCTGGGACTGAGTTAGTATTGGGGTATTTGTCTGGGACTGAGTTAGCATTGGGGTATTTGTCTGGGACTGAGTTAGTATTGGAGTATTTGTCTGGGAGTGAGTTAGTATTGTAGTATTTGTCTGGGCGTGAGTTAGTATTGGAGTATTTGTCTGGGACTGAGTTAGTATTGGGGTATTTGTCTGGGTCTGAGTTAGTATTGGAGTATTTGTCTGGGACTGAGTTAGTATTGGGGTATTTGTCCTGGGACTGAGTTACTATTGGGGTATTTGTCTGGGACTGAGTTAGTATTGGGGTATTTGTCCTGGGACTGAGTTAGTATTGGGGTATTTGTCTGGGACTGAGTTAGTATTGGGGTATTTGTCTGGGACTGAGTTAGTATTGGGGTATTTGTCTGGGACTGAGTTAGCATTGGGGTATTTGTCTGGGACTGAGTTAGTATTGGAGTATTTGTCTGGGAGTGAGTTAGTATTGTAGTATTTGTCTGGGCGTGAGTTAGTATTGGAGTATTTGTCTGGGACTGAGTTAGTATTGGGGTATTTGTCTGGGTCTGAGTTAGTATTGGAGTATTTGTCTGGGACTGAGTTAGTATTGGGGTATTTGTCCTGGGACTGAGTTACTATTGGGGTATTTGTCTGGGACTGAGTTAGTATTGGGGTATTTGTCCTGGGACTGAGTTAGTATTGGGGTATTTGTCTGGGACTGAGTTAGTATTGGGGTATTTGTCCTGGGACTGAGTTAGTATTGGGGTATTTGTCCTGGGACTGAGTTAGTATTGGGGTATTTGTCCTGGGACTGAGTTACTATTGGGGTATTTGTCTGGGACTGAGTTAGTATTGGGGTATTTGTCCTGGGACTGAGTTAGTATTGGGGTATTTGTCTGGGACTGAGTTAGTATTGGGGTATTTGTCCTGGGACTGAGTTAGTATTGGGGTATTTGTCCTGGGACTGAGTTAGTATTGGGGTATTTGTCCTGGGACTGAGTTAGTATTGGGGTATTTGTCCTGGGACTGAGTTACTATTGGGGTATTTGTCTGGGACTGAGTTACTATTGGGGTATTTGTCTGGGACTGAGTTAGTATTGGAGTATTTGTCTGGGACTGAGTTAGTATTGGGGTATTTGTCTGGGACTGAGTTAGTATTGGGGTATTTGTCCTGGGACTGAGTTACTATTGGGGTATTTGTCTGGGACTGAGTTACTATTGGTGTATTTGTCTGGGACTGAGTTACTATTGGGGTATTTGTCTGGGACTGAGTTAGTATTGGGGTATTTGTTGGGGATTTATTTAGTTTTGGGGTATTTGTTGGGGCTTTAGTTAGTTTTGGGGTATTTGGTGACCAGGAAGTTAATTTTGGCGTATTTTTTTGTGTCTCAAGTTAGAATTGGCATATTTGTTGGGTCTTGAATTAGTATTGGGGCAATTTCTGTGGACTGCATTAGTACTGGGGTATTTGTTTGGGATTAAGTCAGTACTGGGTATTTGCTGGCCCTGAGTTACTATTGGGGTATTTGCTGGCCTTGAGTTAGTATTGGGGTACTTGCCCTGGGAGTGAGTTACTGTTGGTGTATTTGCCAGGGACTAAGTTAGTTTTGGGGTATTTGTTGGGGATTGATTTAGTTTTGGGGTATTTGATGTGTCGCAGTTTAGAATTAAGATATTTGTTGGGCCTTGAATTAGTGTTGGGGCAATTGCTGGGTACTGCGTTAGTATTGGGGTATTTGTTTGGGATTAAGTCAGTACTGGGTATTTGCTGGCCCTGAGTTACTATTGGGGTATTTGCCAGGCACTGAGCTACTATTTGGACATTTGCTGGCCTTGAGTTAGTCTTAGGGTCTTTACTAGGTCATCAGTTATTACTGGGAATATTTTCTGGCATGTGATTTATTAGTAGTCACGATTAAAGGTAGTGAAGCATTTAGCTTCACAGCAGCATTTAGCTCACACTCTGATGCTGCAGATTTCAGGCTCTTTGTCAGACTTTAATTAACCTTTCTGTTCACACTAACTCGTTAGCAAAAATTTAAATGTTTAAATTAGGCAGGAAGCCCATGGTCTGTGATTCTCCAGCTCATGGTTTGTAGAGTTGAGGATTTTCCCTCGGGACAACATCAGAGATTTAACGTTCTGTGTTTAATCCAGACGTTGCCTCACACACGCACACTTTTGTAACCACCTATTTAATGAAATAACTCTTCTAAAAGAGCACATTTAAATGTCTTTTCCTTCTGGTTTTTTTTTTTTTTGATGCTGCATCTGTCACATCGCTCTCTTCTGTCAGCAAGCCCATCTGCTACGATAGCGGCCTTTGCCAGTATTGCATAGATTTCTGGGTAAGAGGCCATCGTGCTGATGAAGGTATGAGTGAACGGTGCTGCCTGTGAGAAGCTGAAGAACACAAAAATGTGACGCAAAGGAGATCAATCAAGCCACAAGGGACAGACTGTGTATCAGAGCCATGTAGATAGGACAGGGGATGCATTGTGATCTAAAGTGCTCTAATCTTATTTTGTGTGTGTGTGTGTGTGTGTGTGTGTTGCAGTTGCTGGGAGCAGCGTTCCTGGCTATCGGACTCTGGGCATGGGCTGAAAAGGCAAGTAGACAACACAAAGAGATGAAGACACACCGGTGATTTATGACAGGCCTTACATTCCTCTCCTCTTTTCTTATCGAGCTTAGCAACACGCAGCACTGGATTCTCATGCAACGTTTTAAGCTAAGCTAATTTAAGTAAAGAATATGACACTCCAGATTGTGCTGTTATTTGAAAATAATACACAGAAAACACACACACACACACACACGTACATGTGCAAAAGCACAAACCACAGCCTGTCCTCTCACTGAGAAAAGTGAGAAAATGGAAGATGTAGTTGACACAGGGCTTACTCTTAGTGAGACTGCTTCCATAAATCTTAAATAAATGCCACCAAAATAAAAACCTTCACCACATCAACACTTAAAAAGATTGCTTTGTTAAGGAAGACATTTTTTAAATCTGTTTTTTTATTAGTTTTTGGTTATGTGGAGCATTTGCAGTACAAGTCCCGGTGTGTGAGCAGTTACTATAGAAACAGTAACAGAACGAGCGCAGTGATCATACTCTGTTCATGTTACAGCCAAAAATAATCCTTCAGCAGGACCTTTGTAGAAAATGCTGTTCCATCAAGCAAGGAACTTAGCAGGCACATAAAGTAGTCATGAGTAAGGGTGCAAGAAAAGTACTGAGTAAGAGAGAAAGTAATGTCCTGAGTCAGGGAGCGGCCAATGGGGAGGGTAAAGTACCAGGTCTGGGCGCCGGTAAAGTACAGAATAAAGTACCGGGTCTGGACGCGAGTAAAGTACAGAATAAAGTACCGGGTCTGGGCGCCGGTAAAGTACAGAATAAAGTACCGGGTCTGGACGCGGGTAAAGTACAGAATAAAGTCCCGGGTCTGGACGCGGGTAAAGTACAGAATAAAGTCCCGGGTCTGGACGCGGGTAAAGTACAGAATAAAGTCCCGGGTCTGGACGCGAGTAAAGTACAGAATAAAGTACTGGGTCTGGGTGCGGGTAAAGTACAGAATAAAGTACCGGGTCTGGACGCGGGTAAAGTACAGAATAAAGTCCCGGGTCTGGACGCGGGTAAAGTACAGAATAAAGTCCCGGGTCTGGACGCGGGTAAAGTACAGAATAAAGTCCCGGGTCTGGACGCGAGTAAAGTACAGAATAAAGTACTGGGTCTGGGTGCGGGTAAAGTACAGAATAAAGTACCGGGTCTGGACGCGGGTAAAGTACAGAATAAAGTACCGGGTCTGGACGCGGGTAAAGTACAGAATAAAGTACCGGGTCTGGGCGCGGGTAAAGTACAGAATAAAGTACTGGGTCTGGGCACGAGTAAAGTACCAGAGTACCGAATAAAGTACGTAGTCTGGGTGCGAGTAAAGTACCGGGTCTGGGCGCCGGTAAAGTACAGAATAAAGTACTGGGTCTGGACGCGAGTAAAGTACAGAATAAAGTACCGGGTCTGGACGCGAGTAAAGTACAGAATAAAGTACCGGGTCTGGGCACGAGTAAAGTACAGAATAAAGTACTGGGTCTGGACGCGAGTAAAGTACAGAATAAAGTACCGGGTCTGGGCACGAGTAAAGTACAGAATAAAGTACTGGGTCTGGACGCGAGTAAAGTACAGAATAAAGTACCGGGTCTGGGCACGAGTAAAGTACAGAATAAAGTACTGGGTCTGGACGCGAGTAAAGTACAGAATAAAGTACCGGGTCTGGGCGCCAGTAAAGTACAGAATAAAGTACCGGGTCTGGGCGCCGGTAAAGTACAGAATAAAGTCCCGGGTCTGGGCGCCGGTAAAGTACAGAATAAAGTACCGGGTCTGGGCGCGGGTAAAGTACAGAATAAAGTACTGGGTCTGGGCACGAGTAAAGTACCAGAGTACCGAATAAAGTACAGAATAAAGTACGTAGTCTGGGTGCGAGTAAAGTACCGGGTCTGGGCGCCGGTAAAGTACGGAATAATGTACTGGGTCTGGACGCGAGTAAATTACAGAATAAAGTACTGGGTCTGGATGCGAGTAAAGTACAGAATAAAGTACCGGGTCTGGGCGCCGGTAAAGTACGGAATAAAGTACTGGGTCTGGACGCGAGTAAAGTACAGAATAAAGTACTGGGTCTGGACGCGAGTAAAGTACAGAATAAAGTACTGGGTCTGGACGCGAGTAAAGTACAGAATAAAGTACCGGGTCTGGACGCGAGTAAAGTACAGAATAAAGTACCGGGTCTGGACGCGAGTAAAGTACAGAATAAAGTAACGGGTCTGGACGCGAGTAAAGTACAGAATAAAGTACCGGGTCTGGGTACGAGTGAAGTACAGAATAAACTACCTTGTCTGGGTGCGAGTAAAGTCTTGAGTCTGGTTGCATACAGAGTAAGGTCATGAGTAAAGACTAAGTAAAGTACTGTGTTAAGGAGTAAGTAAAGTCTGTCTGAACAATCTGAGTCACTGGCAGTCATCGAATGTGTAAACCCCCAACTATGCTTAAGTGAAACGCCAAATCCCACAAATGTCATGTAGACAGTTGTACATTCGTGTAGAGGGGCAAGGGTAAAGTACGGCGTAAAGGGGCAAATGAAGTACGGAATAACACACTGGGTAAAGGTTCAAGTAGCAGGTAATAAACGTTTCAACATATTTTCATATTTGTTTTCTTGACTTCTTTCCTTGGCACTGTGAGTCAGGGTCACGCCTTGCTGTTGGAAAACTAGAGGATGTGGGTGGATGTGTGAAATGTATCTATCTACAGGCTGAAAGACACTCGTACACCGGGGCAGGATGGTGAAAATTTACACTATATGTTGGTTGATTAATTAAGTCAAGTCAAGTCAATTTTATTTTATTTTATTTATATAGTCAATTAAGTGCAGATTGGAAGTTTCTATGAGTGATGTTTTATAATGCTAGTGAAGTTACAAGGGTTCATCCTGTTCGTCCTTATAATGATGATAATCGAACAGTATTTATGATGACTGAACAGCAAGTTAAGCAAGTAGTGGGATCTAAACAGATATAGAAAGATATAAAGAAGTATGTTTTAGTGTTATCCCTGGAGCATTCGAGAAGTGTGAAGGTAAAGCTTTGAAATGCTCATCTAAGTGTGTTAATCTCATGAGAATCAACACACACTCTGCTACGTCTCAACATGAATTCAGGGTTCTCTTTGTTAGCAGGAAGTTGTGCAGCCTGTCATAGTTGTAATTCATGTATTTATAGCAGTCTTTAGTCAGGGTTCAGAGCGTCGTGGTTTCCCCTCTCAGCAAGATCAATCACTGTCCCACTGAGACGCTTGGCCACAGTACGCTTCACTCCGAAAGCTCCGCGTCTCCGGCCAGACTCGGTTTGTTCACCAGTTAGTAAACAGGAAGTTGATGTGTTTGTTTTGAGTCAGTGTTCGCTGTTAGTTAGTTAGTTGCTAGCTGTTGAAGTGGCAATGATGATGAACGAGTGACTCTCACTATGACCATGGATTTACCACAGTACCACAAGTTTTTTTTTTTTGGTTTCCATGGTGACATTTGTGCTTCCACAGGGCGTACTGTCGAACCTGTCATCCATCACGGACCTGGGCGGCTTCGACCCCGTGTGGCTCTTCATCGTAGTCGGAGCGGTGATGTTCATCCTCGGGTTCGCCGGCTGCATCGGAGCTCTGAGAGAAAACACCTTCCTGCTCAAATTCGTGAGTTTTCCTGCTGCGCCGCACATGTGCGAGTTTGTGTGCATGCTTCCTGCAGAAGGTTGGCTCGGTTTCCCCTTCCTCTATCATTTCAAGGTTCCCTCGTGGAAACGGGGATGGAATCAATTAGTCGCTTGAGTGGCACAGATCCACAACAAAGTCTCCACAGATATTTCGCCACATGACCCACGTGGTCGTCTTAAGAACTGGTAAAGTAAAGTAAAGCCTTTATTTTGTCACATATACATTACAGCACAGTGAAATTCCTTCTTCGCATATTCCAGCGGAACTGGGGTCAGAGCGC